>CM056202.1:106634898-106821072 GCA_029692085.1 Gymnothorax javanicus
CAGAAATGTTAAAGTTTAAATGCTAATGCTAACTTGCTAATGCTAGAGATCGAATGCTAGCATATCTGATCATTTTCATACTGTAATGCGGTCCTCTATGATGGAAATAAGAGATCAGATCGCATTAAAGCATGACCCTTCATGGGCTTATTTGATCACATGGCATTAAAGCTTAACACTAGTTGTATTCATGCAAATACAGCAATGTTAAAGTTTGAATGCTAAATCTCACTTGCTAATGCTAGTGATCTAATGCTAGTGCTAATATCTGGTCATTTTCATACTGTATGTGTCCTCTATGGTGTAACTAAGAGATCAAATGGCATTAAAGCTAAAGCCTTCTTGTATACATGCAAGTACTGCAATGTTTAAGTTTGAATGCTAATGCTAACTTGCTAATGCTAGCGATCTAATGCTAGTGCTAATATCTGGTCATTTTCATTTGCACGTGTCTCTATGATGGAAATTAGAGATCAGATCGCATTAATGGATTACCCTTCATGGGCTTATTGGATCACATGGCATTACAGCTTAACCCTTCTTGTATACATGCAAATACAGCAATGTTAAAGTTTGAATGCTAATGCTAACTTGCTAATGCTAGCGAGCGAATGCTAGTGCTAATATCTGATCATTTTCATGCTGAACATGTCCTCTATGATGGAAATAAGAGATCAGATGGCATTAAAGCATAACCTTTCATGGGCATATTATATTAGATCGCATTAAAGTTTAACCCTTCTTGTCTTCATGCAAATACAGCAATGTTAAACTTTCAATGCTTATGCTAACTTGCTAATGCTAGTGATCTAATGCTAGTGCTAATATCTGGTCATTTTCATGCTGAACATGTCCTCTATGATGGAAAAAGGAGATCAGATGGCATTAAAGCATAACCGTTCATGGGCATATTATATTAGATGGCATTAAAGCTTAACCCTTCTTGTATACATGCAAATACAGCAATGTTAAAGTTTGAATGCTAATGCTAACTTGCTAATGCTCGCGATCTAATGCTAGTGCTAATATCTTGTCATTTTCATGCTGAACATGTCCACTATGATGGAAATAAGAGATCAGATGGCATTAAAGCATTACCATTCATGGGAATATTGCATCAGATGGCATTAAAGCTTAACCCTTCTTGTATACATGCAAATACTGCAATGTTAAAGTTTGAATGCTAATGCTAACTTGCTAATGCTAGCGATCTAATGTTATTGCTAATATCTGGTCATTTTGATGCTGAACATGTCCTGTATGATGGAAATAAGAGATCAGATTGCATTAAAGCATTACCCTTCATGCGCATATTGGATCAGATGGCATTAAAGTTTACCCCTTCTTGTATACATGCAAATACAGCAATGTTAAAGTTTGAATGCTAATGCTAACTTGCTAATGCTAGCGATCTAATGCTAGTGCTAATATCTGGTCATTTTCATGCTGGACATGTCCTCTATGATGGAAATAAGAGATCAGATTGCATTAAAGCATAACCTTTCATGGGCATATTATATTAGATGGCATTAAAGCTTAACCTTCTTGTATTCATGCAAATACAGCAATGTTAAAAAGTTTCAATGCTTATCCTAACTTGATAATGCTAGCGATCTAATGCTAGTGCTAATATCTGATCATTTTCATACTGTACGTGTCCTCTATAATGGAAATCAGAAATCAGATGGCATTAAGGCATAACCCTTCATGGGCATATTAGATTAGATGGCATTAAAGCTTAACCCTTCTTGTATACATGCAAATACAGCAATGTTAAAGTTTCAATGCTTATCCTAACTTGATAATGCTAGCGATCTAATGCTAGTGCTAATATCTGATCATTTTCATACTGTACGTGTCCTCTATCATGGAAATCAGAGATCAGATGCCTTTTAAAGCATAACGCTTCATGGGCATGTTAGATCAGATGGCATAAAAGCTTAAGCCTTCTTGTATACATGCAAGTACTACAATGTTTAAGTTTGAATGCTTATGCTAACTTGCTACTGCTAGCGATCTAATGCTATTGCTATTATCTTGTCATTTTCATACTGTACATGTCCACTATGATGGAAATAAGAGATCAGATGGCATTAAAGCATGACTTTTCATCGGCATATTAGATTAGATGACATTAAAGCTTAACCCTTCTTGTACACATGCAAATACAGCAATTTTAAAAGATTGAATGCTAATGCTAACTTGCTAATGCTAGCGATCTAATGCTAGTGCTAATATCTGGTCAATTTCATACTGTACGTCTCCTCTTTGACGGAAATAAGAGATCAGATGGCATTAAAGCCTAACCCTTTGTGGGCATTTTAGATTAGATGTCATTAAAAGCTTAACCCTTCTTGTATACATGCAAGTCCTGCAATGTTTAAGTTTGAATGCTAATGCTAACTTGCTAATGCTAGCGATCTAATGCTATTGCTATTATCTTGTCATTTTCATACTGTACATGTCCACTATGATGGAAATAAGAGATCAGATGGCATTAAAGCATGACTTTTCATCGGCATATTAGATTAGATGACATTAAAAGCTTAACCCTTCTTGTATACATGCAAATACAGCAATGTTAAAGTTTCAATGTTTATCCTAACTTGATAATGCTAGCGATCTAATGCTAGAGCTAATATCTGGTCATTTTCATTCTGTACGTGGCCTCTATGTTGTAAATAAGAGATCAGATGCCTTTAAAGCATAACGCTTCATGGGCATTTTAGATTAGATGGCATTAAAGCTTAACCCTTCTTGTATACATGCAAGTACTGCAATGTTTAAGTTTGAATGCTAATGCTAACTTGCTAATGCTAACGATCTAATGCTAGTGCTAATATCTGTTCATTTTCATACTGTACTTGTCTTCTATGATGGAAATAAGAGATGAGATGGCATTAAAGCATAACACTTCGTGGGCAAATTAGATTAGATGTCATTAAAGCTCAACCCTTCTTGTATACATGCAAGTACTGCAATGTTTAAGTTTGAATGCTAATGCTAACTTGATAATGCTAGCGATCTAATGCTAGTGCTAATATCTGGTCATTTTCATACTGTATGCGTGTCCTCTGTGATGGAAATAAGAGATCAGGATCGCATTAAAAGCATTACCCTTCATGGGCTTATTTGATCACATGGCATTAAAGCTTAACCCTTCTTGTATACATGCAAATACAGCAATGTTAAAGTTTGAATGCTAATGCTAACTTGCTAATGCTAGCGATCTAATGCTAGTGCTAATATCTGGTCATTTTCATACTGTACGTGTCCTCGATGATGGAAATAAGAGATCAAATGCCGTTAAAGCTAAAGCCTTCTTGTATACATGCATGTACTGCAATGTTTAATTTTGAATGCTAATGCAAACTTGCTAATGCTAGCGGTTTAATGCTAGTGCTAATATCTGGTCATTTTCATACTGTACGTTTCCTCTATGATGGAAATAAGAGATCAAATGCCGTTAAAGCTAAAGCCTTCTTGTATACATGCAAGTACTGCAATGTTTAAGTTTGAATGCTAATGCTAACTTGCTAATGCTAGCGATCTAATTCTAGTGCTAATATCTGGTCAGTTTCATACTGTACGTGTCCTCAATGATGGAAATAAGAGATCAGATGACATTAAAGCATAACCCTTCATGGGCATATTAGATTAGATGGCATTAAAGCTTAACCCTACTTGTATTCATGCAAATACAGCAATGTTAAAGTTTGAATGCTAAAGCTAACTTGTTAATGCTAGCGATCTAATGCGAAAAGCTAATATCTGGTCATTTTTCTTACTATAACGTGTCCTCGATGATGGAAATAAGAGATCAGAGATGGGCATGAAAGCTTCAGACTTCTTGTATACATGCAAGTACTACGATGTTTAAGTTTGAATGCTAATGCTAACTTGCTTATGCTAGCGATTTAATGCTAGTAGTAATATCTGGTCATTTTCATGCTGAACATGTCCTCTGTGATGTTAATATGAGATCAGATGACATTAAAGCATAACCTTTCATGGGCATATTGGATCAGATGGCATTAAAGCTTTACCCTTCTTGTAAACATTAAATACAGCAATGTTAAAATTTGAATGCTAATGCTAACTTGCTAATGCTAGCGATCTATTGCTAGTACTAATATCTGGTCATTTTCATACTGTACTTGTCCTCAATGATGGAAATAAGAGATGAGATGGCCTTAAAGCATAACCCTTCATGGGCATATTAGATTAGATAGCATTAAAGCTTAACCCTTCTTATATACATGCAAATACAGCAAAGTTAAAGTTTGAATGCTAATGCTAACTTGCTAATGTTAGCGATCTAATGCTCGTGCTAATATCTGGTCATTTTTCATACTGCACGTGAAATAAGAGCTGATGGAAATAAGGATCAGATGGCGTTAAAGCTGAAGAAGCCTTCTTGTATACATGCAAGTACTGCAATGTTTAAGTTTGACTGCTAATGCTAACTTGCTAATGCTAGCGATCTAACGCTAGTGCTAATATCTGGTCATTTTCATACTAAACGTGTCATGTATGATGGAAATAAGAGATCAGATGGCATTAAAGCATAACCTTTCGTGGGCATATTATATTAAATGGCATTAAAGCTTAACCCTTCTTGTATATATGCAAATACTGCAATGATAAAGTTTGAATGCTTATGCTAACTTGCTAATGCTAGCGATCTAATGCTAGTGCTAATATTTGATCATTTTCATACTGTGTGTGTCCTCAATGATGGAAATAAGAGATCAGATTGCATTAAATCATAACCCTTCATGGGCTTGTTAGATTAGATGGCATTATAGCTTACCCCTTCTTGTATACATGCAAGTACTGCAATGTTTAAATTTGAATGCTAATGCTAACTTGCTAATGCAAGCGATCTAATGCTCGTGCTAATATCTGGTCATCTTCATACTGTACGTGTCCTCAATGATGGAAATAAGAGATCAAATGCCATTAAAGCTAAAGCCTTCTTGTATACATGCAAGTACTGCAATGTTTAAGTTTGAATGCTAATGCTAACTTGCTAATGCTAGCGATCTAATGCTAGTGCTAATATCTGATCATTTTCATACTGTGTGTCCTCAATGATGGAAATAAGAGATCAGATGACATTAAAGCATAACCCATAATGTGCATATTAGATTAGATGGCATTAAAGCTTAACCCTACTTGTATTCATGCAAATACAGCAATGTTTAAGTTTGAATGCTAATGCTAACTTGCTAATGCTAGCGGTCTAATGGTAGTGCTAATATCTGGTCATTTTCATACTGTACGTGTCCTCTATGATGGAAATAAGAGATCAAATGCCATTAAAGCTAAAGCCTTCTTGTATACATGCAAGTACTGCAATGTTTAAGTTTGAATGCTAATGCTAACTTGCTAATGCTAGCGATCTAATGCTAGTGCTAATATCTGGTCATTTTCATGCTAAACATGTTCTCTATAATGGAAATAAGAGATCAGATGGCATTAAAGCATAACCTTTCATGGGCATATTGGATCAGATGGCATTAAAGCTAAACCCTTCTTGTATACATGCAAATACAGCAATGTTAAAGTTTAAATGCTAATGCTAACTTGCTATTGCTAGCGATCTAATGCTAGTGCTCATATCTGGTAATTTTCATGCTGAACATGTCCTCTGTGATGGAAATAAGAGATCAGATCGCATTAAAGCATTACCCTTCATGGGCATATTTGATCAGATGGCATTAAAGCTTAACCATTTTGTATTCATGCAAATACAGCAATGTTAAAGTTTGAATGCTAATGCTAACTTGCTAATGCTCGCGATCTAATGCTAGTGCTAATATCTGGTCATTTTCATACTGTACATGTCCTCAATGATAGAAATAAGAGATCAGATGGCATTAAAGCATAACCCTTCAAGTTCATATTAGATTAGATGGCATTAAAGCTTAACCCTTCTTGTATACATGCAAGTACTGCAATGTTTAAGTTTGAATGCTAATGCTAACTTGCTAATAGTAGCGATCTAATTCGAGTGCTAATATCTGGTCATTTTCATACTGTACGTGTCCTCAATGATGGAAATAAGAGATAAGATGACATTAAAGCATAACCTTGATGTGCATATTAGATTCGATGGCATTAAAGCTTAACCCTGCTTGTATTCATGCAAATACAGCAATGTTAAAGTTTGAATGCTAAAGCAAACTTGCTAATGCTAGCGATCAAATGCGAGTGCTAATATCTGGTCATTTTCTTACTGTACGTGTCCTCGATGATGGAAATAAGAGATCAGATGGCGTGAAAGCTTAAGCCTTCTTGTATACATGCAAGTACTGCATTGTTTAAGTTTGAATGCTAATGCTTACTTGCTAATGCTAGCGATTTAATGCTAGTGCTAATATCTGGTCATTTTCATGCTGAACATGTCCTCTGTGATGGAAATAAGAGATCAGATCGCATTAAACCATTACCCTTCATGGGCATATTTGATCAGATGGCATTAAAGCTTAACCCTTCTTGTATACATGCTAGTACTGCAATGTTTAAGTTTGAATGATAATGCTAACTTGCTAATGCTAGCGATCTAATTCTAGTGCTAATATCTGGTCATTTTCATACTGTACGTGTCCTCAATGATGGAATTAAGAGATCAGATGACATTAAAGCATAACCCTTAATGGGCATATTAGATTAGATGGCATTAAAGCTTAACCCTACTTGTATTCATGCGAATACAGCAATGTTAAAGTTTGAATCCTAAAGCTAACTTGCTAATGCTAGCAATCTAATGCGAGTGCTAATGTCTGGTCATTTTCATACTGTACGTGTCCTCGATGATGGAAATAAGAGATCAGATGGCGTGAAAGCTTAAGCCTTCTTGTATACATGCAAGTACTGCAATGTTTAAGTTTGAATGCTAATACTAACTTGCTAATGCTAGTGGTTTAATGCTAGTGTTAATATCTGGTCATTTTCATACTGTACGTAACCTCAATGATGGAAATAAGAGATCAAATGCCGTTAAAGCTAAAGCCTTCTTGTATACATGCAAGTACTGCAATGTTTAAGTTTGAATGCTAATGCTAAATTGCTAATGCTAGCGATCTAATGCTAGTGCTAATATCTGGTCATTTTCATGCTGAACATGTCCTCTATGATGGAAATAAGAAATCAGATCGCATTAAAGCATTACCGTTCATGGGCATATTGGATCAGATGGTATTAAAGCTTAACCCTTCTTGTATACATGCAAATACAGCAATCTTAAAGTTAGAATGATAATGCTAACTTGCTAATGCTAGCGATCTAATGCTAGTGCTAATATCTGGTCATTTTCCTGCTGAACATGTCCTCTATGATGGAAATAAGAGATCAGACGGCATTAAAGCATGACCTTTCATGGGCATATTATATTAGATGGCATTAAAGCTTAACACGTCTTGTATACTTGCAAGTCCTGCAATGTTTAAGTTTGAATGCTAATGCTAACTTGCTAATGCTAACAATCTAATGCTAGTCCTAATATCTGGTAATTTTCATTCTGTACCTGTCCTCTATGATGGAAATAAGAGATCAGATGGCATTAAAGCAAAACCCTTCATGGGCATATTAGTTTAGATGGCATTAAAGCTTACCCCTTCTTTTATACATGCAAGTACTGCAATGTTAAAGTTTGAATGCTAATGCTAACTTGCTAATCCTAGCAATCTAATGCAAGTGCTAATATCTGGTCATTTTCATACTGTACTTGTCCTCAATGATGGAAATAAGAGATGAGATGGCATTAAAGCATAACCCTTCATGGGCATATTAGATTAGATAGCATGAAACCTTAACCCTTCTTGTATACATGCAAATACAGCAATGTTAAAGTTAGAATGCTAATGCTAACTTGCTAATTCTAGCGATCTAACGCTAGTGCTAATATCTGCTCATCTTCATACTGTACGTGTCCTCTATGATGGAAATAAGAGATCAGATGACATTAAAGCATAACCCTTAATGGGCATATTAGATTAGATGGCATTAAAGCTTAACCGTTCTTGTATACATGCAACTACTGCAATGTTTAAGTTTGAATGCTAATGCTAACTTGCTAATGCTAGCGATCTAATGCTAGTGCTAATATCTGGTCATTTTTATGCTAAACATGTTCTCTATGATGGAAATTAGAGATCAGATGGTATTAAAGCATAACCTTTCATGGGCATATTGGATCAGATGGCATTAAGGCTAAACCCTTCTTGTATACATGCAAATACAGCAATTTTAAAGTTTGAATGCTAATGCTAACTTGCTAGTGCTAGCGATCTAATGCTAGTGCTAATATCTGGTCATTTTCATGCTGAACATGTCCTCTATGATGGAAATAAGAGATCAGATCGCATTAAAGCATAACCTTTCATGGGCATATTATATTAGAAGGCATTAAAGCTTAACCCTTCTTGTATACATGCAAATACAGCAATGTTAAAGTTTCAATGCTTATGCTAACTTGCTAATGCTATCGATCTAATGCTAGTTCTAATATCTGATCATTTTCATACTGTACGTGTATTCTATAATGGAAATCAGAAATCAGATGGCATGAAGGCATAACCCTTCATGGGCATATTAGATTAATGGCCTATACATGCATTTACAGCAATGTTAAAGTTTGAAGATTAATTCTAACTTTAATGCTAGCGATCTAATGCTAGTGCTAATATCTGGTCATTTTCATACATGTCCTCTATTGGAAAAAGAGATCAATGTTAAAAAGCCTTCTTTTGACATGTACTGCAATGTTTTAGTTTGAATGCTTATTCTAACTTGCTAATGCTAGCGATCTAATGCTATTGCTAATATCTTGTCATTTTCATACTGTATGTGTCCACTATGATGGAAATAAGAGATCAGATGGCGTGAAAGCTTCAGCCTTCTTGTATACATGCAAGTACTGCAATGTTTAAGTTTGAATGCTAATGCTTACTTGCTAATGCTAGCGATTTAATGCTAGTGCTAATATCTGGTCATTTTTATGCTGAACATGTCCTCTGTGATGGAAATAAGAGATCAGATCGCATTAAACCATTACCCTTCATGGGCATATTAGATTAGAAGACATTAAAGCTTAACCCTACTTGTATTCATGCAAATACAGCAATGTTAAAGTTTGAATCCTAAAGCTAACTTACTAATGCTAGCGATCTAATGCGAGTGCTAATGTCTGGTCATTTTCATACTGTACGTGTCCTCGATGATGGAAATAAGAGATCAGATGGCGTGAAAGCTTAAGCCTTCTTGTATACATGCAAGTACTGCAATGTTTAAGTTTGAATGCTAATGCTAACTTGCTAATGCTAGCGGTTTAATGCTAGTGCTAATATCTAGTCATTTTCATACTGTACGTAACCTCTTTGTTGGAAATAAAAGATCAAATGCCGTAAAAGCTAAAGCCTTCTTGTATACATGCAAGTACTGCAATGTTTAAGTTTGAATGCTAATGCTAACTTGCTAATGCTAGCGATCTAATGCTCGTGCTAATATCTGGTCATTTTCATGCTGAACATGTCCTCTATGATGGAAATAAGAGATCAGATCGCATTAAATGCAATTACAGCCTTCATGGGCATAATTGGATCATGCTGATGGCATTAAAGCTTAACCCTTCTTGTCTACATGCAAATACAGCAATGTTAAAGTTAGAATGCTAATGCTAACTTGCTAATGCTAGCAATCTAATGCTTGTGCTAATATCTGGTCATTTTCATGCTGAACATCTCCTCTATGATGGAAATAAGAGATCAGACGGCATTAAAGCATAACCTTTCATGGGCATATTATATTAGATGGCATTAAAGCTTAACACGTCTTGTATACTTGCAAGTCCTGCAGTGTTTAAGTTTGAATGCTAATGCTAACTTGCTAATGCTAAATATCTAATGCTAGTGCTAATATCTGGTAATTTTCATACTGTACGTGTCCTCTATGATGAAAATAAGAGATCAGATGGCATTAAAGCAGAACCCTTCATGGGCATATTAGTTTAGATGGCATTAATGCTTACCCCTTCTTGTATACATGCAAGTACTGCAATGTTAAAGTTTGAATGCTAATGCTAACTTGCTAATGCTAGCGATCTAATGCTAGTGCTAATATCTGGTCATTTTCATACTGAACTTGTCCTCTATGATGGAAATAAGAGATGAGATGGCATTAAAGCATAACCCTTCATGGGCATATTAGATTAGATAGCATTAAACCTTAACCCTTCTTGTATGCATGCAAATACAGCAATGTTAAAGTTAGAATGCTAATGCTAACTTGCTAATGCTACCGATCTAACGCTAGTGCTAATATCTGGTCATTTTCATACTGTACGTGTCATCTATGATGGAAATAAGAGATCAGATGGCATTATAGCATAACCTTTCATGGGCATATTGGATCAGATGGCATTAAAGCTAAACCCTTCTTGTATACATGCAAATACAGCAATGTTAAAGTTTGAATGCTAATGCTAATTTGCTAATGCTAGCGATCTAATGCTAGTGCTTATATCTGGTCATTTTCATGCTGAACATGTCCTCTGTGATGGAAATAAGAGATCAGATCGCATTAAAGCATTACCCTTCCTGGGCATATTTGAACCGATGGCATTAAAGCTAAACGCTTCTTGTATACATGCAAATACAGCAATGTTAAAGTTTGAATGGTAATGCTAACTTGCTAATGCTAGCGATCTAATTCGTTTGCTAATATCTGGTCATTTTCATATACTATGCGTGTCCTCAATGATGGAAATAAGAGATCAGATGACATTAAAGCATAGCCCTTAATGGGCATATTAGATTAGATGGCATTAAAGCTTAACCCTACTTGTATTCATGCAAATACAGCAATGTTAAAGTTTGAATGCTAAACCTAACTTGCTAATGCTAGCGATCTAATGCGAGTGCTAATATCTGGTCATTTTCTTACTGTACGTGTCCTCGATGATGGAAATAAGAGATCAGATGGCGTGAAAGCTTAAACCTTCTTGTATACATGCAAGTGCAATGTTTAAGTTTGAATGCAAATGCTAACTTGCTTATGCTAGCGATTTAATGCTAGTGCTAATATCTGGTCATTTTCATGCTGAACATGTCCTCTGTGATGGAAATAAGAGATCAGATCGCATTAAACCATTACCCTTCATGGGCATATTTGATCAGATGCCATTAAATCTTAACCCTTCTTGTATTCATGCAAATACAGCAAAGTTAAAGTTTGAATGCTAATGCTAAATTGCTAATGCTAGCGATCTAATGCTAGTGCCAATATCTGGTCATTTTCTTGCTGAACATGTCCTCTATGATGGAAAGAAGAGATAAGATGGCATTAAAGCATAACCTTTCATGGGCATATAGGATCAGATGGCATTAAAGCTTAACCCTTCTTGTATACATGCAAATACAGCAATGTTAAAGTTTGAATGCTAATGCTAACTTGCTAATGCTAGCGATCTAATGCTAGTGCTAATATCTAGTCATTTTCATGCTGAACATGTCCTCTATGATGGAAATAAGAGATCAGACGGCATTAAAGCATAACCTTTCATGGGCATATTATATTAGAAGGCATTAAAGCTTAACCCTTCTTGTGTACATGCAAATACAGCAATGTTAAAGTTTCAATGCTTATGCTAACTTGCTAATGCTATCGATCTCATGCTAGTTCTAATATCTGATCATTTTCATACTGTACGTTTCCTTTATAATGGAAATCAGAAATCAGATGGGATTAAGGCATAACGCTTCATGGGCATATTAGATTAGATGGCATTAAAGCTTAACGCTTCTTTTATACATGCATTTACAGCAATGTTAAAGTTTGAATGCTAATTCTAACTTGCTAATGCTAGCGATCTAATGCTAGTGCTAATATCTGGTCATTTTCATACTGTACGTGTCCTCTATGATGGAAAAAAGAGATCAGATGGCATTAAACCTGAAGCCTTCTTGTATACATGCAAGTACTGCAATGTTTTAGTTTGAATGCTTATGCTAACTTGCTAATGCTAGCGATCTAATGCTATTGCTAATATCTTGTCATTTTCATACTGTATGTGTCCACTATGATGGAAATAAGAGATCAGATGGCGTGAAAGCTTAAGCCTTCTTGTATACAAGCAAGTACTGCAATGTTTAAGTTTGAATGCTAATGCTTACTTGATAATGCTAGTGATTTAATGCTAGTGCTAATTTCAGGTCATTTTCATGCTGAACATGTCCTCTGTGATGGAAATAAGAGATCAGATCGCATTAAACCATTACCCTTCATGGGCATATTTGATCAGACGGCATTAAAGCTTAACCCTTCTTGTATTCATGCAAATACAGCAAAGTTAAAGTTTGAATGCTAATGCTAACTTGCTAATGCTAGCGATCTAATGCTAGTGCTAATATCTGGTCATTTTCATACTGTTCATGTCCTCAATGATGGAAATAAGAGATCAGATGGCATTAAAGCATAACCCTACAAGGGCATATTAGATTAGATGACATTAAAGCTTAAACCTACTTGTATTCATGCAAATACAGCAATGTTAAAGTTTGAATCCTAAAGCTAACTTGCTAATGCTAGCGATCTAATGCGAGTGCTAATGTCTGGTCATTTTCATACTGTACGTGTCCTCGATGATGGAAATAAGAGATCAGATGACGTGAAAGCTTAAGCCTTCTTGTATACGTGCAAGTACTGCAATGTTTAAGTTTGAATGCTAATACTAACTTGCTAATGCTTGCTATCTAATTCTAGTGCTAATATCTGGTCATTTTCATACTGTACATGTCCTCAATGATGGAAATAAGAGATCAGATGACATTAAAGCATAACCCTTAATGGGCATATTAGATTAGATGGCATTAAAGCTTAACCCTACTTGTATTCATGCAAATACAGCAATGTTAAAGTTTGAATGCTAATGCTAACTTGCTAATGCTAGCGATCTAATGCTAGTGCTAATATCTGGTCATTTTCATGCTGAACATGTCCTCTATGATGGAAATAAGAGATCAGATCGCATTGAAAGCATAACCCTTCAAAGGGCATATTGGATAGATGGCATTAAAGCTTAACCCTTCTTGTCTACATGCAAATACAGCAATGTTAAAGTTTGAATGCTAATGCTAACTTGCTAATGCTAGCAATCTAATGCTAGTGCTAATATCTGGTCATTTTCATACTGAACATCTCCTCTATGATGGAAATAAGAGATCAGGCGGCATTAAAGCATAACCTTTCATGGGCATATTATATTAGATGGCATTAAAAGCTTAACCCTTCTTGTATACTTGCAAGTCCTGCAATGTTTAAGTTTGAATGCTAATGCTAACTTGCTAATGCTAGCTATCTAATGCTAGTGCTAATATCTGGTCATTTTCATACTGAACTTGTCCTCTATGATGGAAATAAGAGATCAGATGGCATTAAAGCATAACCCTTCATGGGCATATTAGATTAGATAGCATTAAACCTTAACCCTTCTTGTATGCATGCAAATACAGCAATGTTAAAGTTAGAATGCTAATGCTAACTTGCTAATGCTATGCATCTAAGCGCTAGTGCTAATATCTGGTCATTTTCATACTAAACATGTCATCTATGATGGAAATAAGAGATCAGATGGCATTATAGCATAACCTTTCATGGGCATATTGGATCAGATGGCATTAAAGCTAAACCCTTCTTGTATACATGCAAATACAGCAATGTTAAAGTTTGAATGCTAATGCTAATTTGCTAATGCTAGCGATCTAATGCTAGTGCTTATATCTGGTCATTTTCATGCTGAACATGTCCTCTGTGATGGAAATAAGAGATCAGATCGCATTAAAGCATTACCCTTCCTGGGCATCTTTGAACCGATGGCATTAAAGCTAAACCTTCTTGTATACATGCAAATACAGCAATGTTAAAGTTTGAATGCTAATGCTAACTTGCTAATGCTAGCGATCTAATTCGTTTGCTAATATCTGGTCATTTTCATACTGTACGTGTCCTCAATGATGGAAATAAGAGATCAGATGACATTAAAGCATAGCCCTTAATGGGCATATTAGATTAGATGGCATTAAAGTTTTAACCCTACTTGTATTCATGCAAATACAGCAATGTTAAAAGTTTGAATGCTAAATCTAACTTGCTAATGCTAGCGATCTAATGCTAGTGCTAATATCTGGTCATTTTTCTTACTGTACGTGTCCTCGATGATGGAAATAAGAGATCAGATGGCGTGAAAGCTTAAACCTTCTTGTATACATGCAAGTACTGCAATGTTTAAGTTTGAATGCTAATGCTAACTTGCTAATGCTAGCGATTTAATGCTAGTGCTAATATCTGGTCATTTTCATGCTGAACATGTCCTCTGTGATGGAAATAAGAGATCAGATCGATTAAACCATTACCCTTCATGGGCATATTTGATCAGATGCCATTAAAGCTTAACCCTTCTTGTATTCATGCAAATACAGCAATGTTAAAGTTTGAATGCTAATGCTAAATTGCTAATGCTAGCGATCTAATGCTAGTGCTAATATCTGGTCATTTTCATGCTGAACATGTCCTCTATGATGGAAAGAAGAGATAAAAGATGGCATTAAAAGCATAACCTTTCATGGGCATATAGGATCAGATGGCATTAAAGCTTAACCCTTCTTGTATACATGCAAATACAGCAATGTTAAAGTTTGAATGCTAATGCTAACTTGCTAATGCTAGCGATCTAATGCTAGTGCTAATATCTGGTCATTTTCATGCTGAACATGTCCTCTATGATGGAAATAAGAATCAGATGGCATTAAAGCAACCTTTCATGGGCATATTATATTAGATGGCTAACCCTTCTTGTGTACATGCAAATACAGCAATGTTAAAGTTTGAATGCTTATGCTAACTTGCTAATGCTAGCGATCTAATGCTAGTGCTAATATCTGGTCATTTTCATGCTGAACATGTCCTCTATGATGAAAAGAAGAAAAGATGGCATTAAGAGCATAACCTTTCATGGGCATTTTAGATTAGATGGCATTAAAAAAACCTTCTTTTATACATGCATTTACAGCAATGTTAAAGTTTGAATGCTAATGCTAACTAATGCTGCGATCTAATGCTAGTGCTAATATCTGGTCATCTAATGCGTGTCCTCTATGATGGAAATATCTGGTCATTTTCTAAAGCCTTCTTGTATACATGCAAGTACTGCAATGTTTAAGTTTGAAATAATGCTAACTTGCTAATGCTAGCGATCTAATGCTAGTGCTAATATCTGGTCATTTTCATACTGCATGTTATGATTAAGAGATCAGATGGCATTAAAGCATTTAAGCCTTCTTGTATACATGCAAGTACTGCAATGTTTAAGTTTGAATGCTAATGCTAACTTATCTAATGCTAGTGATCTAATGCTAGTGCTAATTTCTGGTCATTTTCATGCTGAACATGTCCTCTATGATGGAAATAAAGATCAGATGGCATTAAAGCATTACCTTTCATGGGCATATTTGTTTAGATGGCATTAAAGCTAACCCTTCTTGTATACATGCAAATACTGCAATGTTAAAGTTTGAATGCTAATGCTAACTTGCTAATCTAGCGATCTAATGCTAGTGCTAATATCTGGTCATTTTCATAAAACATGTCCTCTATGATGGAAATAAGAGATCAGATGGCATTAAAGCATAACCTTTCATGGGCATATTAGATTAGATGGCATTAAAGCTTAAACCTTCTTGTATACATGCAAATACAGCAATGTTAAAGTTTGAATGCTAAAGCTAACTTGCTAATGCTAGCGATCTAATGCTATTGCTAATATCTGGTCATTTTCATGCTGAACATGTCCTCTATGATGGAAATAAGAGATCAGATGGCATTAAAGCATTAACCTTTCCTGGGCATATGAACGATGGCATTAAAGCTAAACCCTTCTTGTATACATGCAAATAAAAGCAATGTTAAAGTTTGAATGCTAATTCTAACTTGCTAATGCTAGCGATCTAATGCTAGTGCTAATATCTGGTCATTTTCATACTGAACATGTCCTCAATGATGGAAATAAGAGATCAGATGGCATTAAAGCATAACCCTTAATGGGCATATTAGATTAGATGGCATTAAAGCTTAACCCTTCTTGTATACATGCAACTACTGCAATGTTTAAGTTTGAATGCTAATGCTAACTTGCTAATGCTAGCGATCTAATTCTAGTGCTAATATCTGGTCATTTTCATACTGTACATGTCCTCAATGATGGAAATAAGAGATCAGATGGCATTAAAGCATAACCTTTAATGGCATATTATTAGATGGCATTAAAAGTTTAACCCTTCTTGTATACATGCAAGCTGCAATGTTTAAGTTTGAATGCTAATACTAACTTGCTAATGCTAGCGATATAATTCTAGTGCTAATATCTGGTTCATTTTCATACTGAACATGTGTCCTCAATGATGGAAATAAGAGATCAGATGATGTTAAAGTTTTAACCCTTAATGGGCTATTAGAAATGGCTTAGGGCCTAAACCCTGGCATTAGTTTGCTTATGCTAATCCCTTCTTGTATTCATGCAAATACAGCAATGTTAAAGTTTGAATGCTAAAGCTAACTTGCTAATGCTAGCGATCTAATGCAATGTTTAAGTGCTAATATCTGGTCATTTTTCATACTGGTCACATGTGTCCTCGATGATGGAAATAAAGAGATCAGCTTAAGCCTTCTTGATGTACTGCAATGTTTAAGTTTGAATGCTAATGCTAACTTGCTTATGCCGATTTAATGCTAGTGCTAATATCTGGTCATTTTCATGCTGAACATGTCCTCTGTGATTAAGAGATCAGATGCATTAAACCATTACCCTTCATGGGCATATTTGATCAGATGGCATTAAAGCCTAACCCTTCTTGTATTCATGCAAATACAGCAAAGTTAAAGTTTGAATGCTAATGCTAAATTGCTAATGCTACCGATCTAATGCTAGTGCCAATATCTGGTCATTTTCATACTGTCCGTGTCCTCTATGATGGAAATAAGAGATCAGATGACATTAAAGCGAAACCCTTCATGTGCATATTAGATTAGATGGCATTAAAGCTTACCTCTTCTTGTATACATGCAAATACAGCAATTTTAAAGTTTGAAGGCTTATGCTATCTTGTTAATGCTAGCGATCTAATACTAGAGCTAATATCTGGTCATTTTCCACTGTACATGTCCTCAATGATGGAAATAAGAGATCAGATGGCATTAAAGCATAACCCTTCATGGGCATATTAGATTAGATAGCATTAAACCTTAACCCTTCTTGTATACATGCAAATACAGCAATGTTCAAGTTAGAATGCTAATGCTAACTTGCTAATGCTAGCGATCTAACGCTAGTGCTAATATCTGCTCATCTTCATACTGTACGTGTCCTCTATGATGGAAATAAGAGATCAGATGACATTAAAGCATAACCCTTAATGGGCATATTAGATTAGATGGCATTAAAGCTTAACCCTTCTTGTATACATGCAAGTACTGCAATGTTTAAGTTTGAATGCTAATACTAACTTGCTAATGCTAGCGATCTAATTCTAGTGCTAATATCTGGTCATTTTCATACTGTACGTGTCCTCAATGATGGAAATAAGAGATCAGATGGCGTGAAAGCTTAAGCCTTCTTGTATACATGCGAGTACTGCAATGTTTAAGTTTGATTGCTAATGCTAACTTGCTAATGCTAGCTATCTAATGCTAGTGCTAATATCTGGTCATTTTCATGCTAAACATGTCCTCTATGATGGAAATAAGAGATCAGATGGCATTAAAGCATAACCTTTCATGGGCATATTGGATCAGATGGCATTAAAGCTAAACCCTTCTTGTATACATGCAAATACAGCAATGTTAAAGTTTGAATGCTAATGCTAATTTGCTAATGTTAGCGATCTAATGCTAGTTCTTATATCTGGTCATTTTCATGCTGAACATGTTCTCTGTGATGGAAATAAGAGATAAGATCGCATTAAAGCATTACCCTTCCTGGGCATATTTGAACCGATGGCATTAAAGCTAAACGCTTCTTGTATACATGCAAATACAGCAATGTTAAAGTTTGAATGCTAATGCTAACTTGCTAATGCTAGCGATCTAATTCTAGTGCTAATATCTGGTCATTTTCATACTGTACGTGTCCTCAATGATGGAAATAAGAGATACGATGACATTAAAGCATGACCCTTAATGGGCATATTAGATTAGATGGCATTAAAGCTTAACCCTACTTGTATTCATGCAAATACAGCAATGTTAAAGTTTGAATTCTAAAGCTAACTTGCTAATGCTAGCGATCTAATGCGAGTGCTAATGTGTGGTCATTTTCATACTGTACGTGTCCTCGATGATGGAAATAAGAGATCAGATGGCGTGAAAGCTTAAGCCTTCTTGTATACAATGAAGTCCTGCAATGTTTAAGTTTGAATGCTAATGCTAACTTGCTTATGCTAGCGATTTAATGCTAGTGCTATTATCTGGTCATTTTCATCCTGAACATATCCTCTGTGATGGAAATAAGAGATCAGATGACATTAAAGCATAACCCTTAATGGGCATATTAGATTAGATGACATTAAAGCTTAACCCTACTTGTATTCATGCAAATACAGCAATGTTAAAGTTTGAATTCTAAAGCTAACTTGCTAATGCTAGCGATCTAATGCGAGTGCTAATGTGTGGTCATTTTCATACTGTACGTGTCCTCGATGATGGAAATAAGAGATCAGATGGCGTGAAAGCTTAAGCCTTCTTGTATACATGCAAGTACTGCAATGTTTAAGTTTGAATGCTAATGCTAACTTGCTAATGCTAGCGGTTTAATGTTAGTGCTAATATCTGGTCATTTTCATGCTGTACGTAACCTCTATGATGGAAATAAAAGATCAAATCCCGTTAAAGCTAAAGCCTTCTTGTATACATGCAAGTACTGCAATGTTTCAGTTTGAATGCTAATGCTAACTTGCTAATGCTAGCGATCTAATGCTAGTGCCATGATCTGGTCATTTTCATGCTGAACATGTCCTCTATGATGGAAAGAAGAGATAAGATGGCATTAAAGCATAACCTTTCATGGGCATATTGGATCAGATGGCATAAAAGCTGAACACTTCTTGAATACATGCAAATACAGCAATGTTAAAGTTTGAATGCTAATGCTAACTTGCTAATGCTAGCGATCTAACGCTAGTGCTAATATCTGGGCATTTTCATGCTGAACATGTCCTCTATGATGGAAATAAGAGATCAGACGGCATTAAAGCATAACCTTTCATGGGCATATTATATTAGATGGCTTTAAAGCTTAACACGTCTTGTATACTTGCAAGTCCTGCAGTGTTTAATTTTGAATGCTAATGCTAACTAGCTAATGCTAACTATCTAATGCTAGTGCTAATATCTGGTAATTTTCATACTGTACGTGTCCTCTATGATGGAAATAAGAGATCAGATGGCATTAAAGCAAAACCCTTCATGGGCATATTAGTTTAGATGGCATTAAAGCTTACCCCTTCTTGTATACATGCAAGTACTGCAATTTTAAAGTTTGAATGCTAATGCTAACTTGCTAATGCTAGCGATCTAACGCTAGTGCTAATATCTGGTCATTTTCATACTGTACGTGTCATCTATGATGGAAATAAGGATCAGATTTCATTAAAGCATAACACTTCATGGGCATATTAGATTAGAAGCATTAAACCTTAACCCTTCTTGTATAAATGACCAAATACAGCAATAGCATTAAAGTTAGAATGCTAATGCTAACATTGCAATACTAATGTATACAAGATCTAACTTTTTAATGCCATCTAATATATGCTCATCTTCATACTGTATGTGTCTCTGATGATGTATGAAATGAAAGATATTATAGCAGATGTTAGCATTAAATTAGCATTCAACCCTTAAATGGGCATATTCATGTAAGAAGGGTTAAGCTTTAATGCCATCTAATCTAATTTGCCGACGAAGGGTTATGCTTTAATGCCATCTGATCTCTTATTTCCATCAAAGAGGACATGTACAGTATTAAAATAACCAGATATTAGCACTAGCATTAAATCGCTAGCATTAGCAAGTTAGCATAAGCATTCAAACTTAAACATTGCAGTACTTGCATGTATACAAGAAGGCTTAAGCTTTAATGCCATCTGATCTCTTATTTCCATCATTGAGGACACGTACAGTATAAAAATAACCAGATATTAGCACTAGCATTAGATCGCTAGCATTAGCAAGTTAGCATTAGCATTCAAACTTAAACATTGCAGTACTTGCATGTATACAAGAAGGCTTAAGCTTTAATGCCATCTAATCTAATATGCCCATTAAGGGTTTTGCTTTAATGTCATCTGATCTCTTATTTCCTTGATAGAGGACACGTACGGTATGACAATGACCAGATATTAGATCTAGCATTAGATCGCTATTATTAGCAAAATAGCATTCGCATTCAAACTTAAACATTGCAATACTTGAATGTATACAAGAAGGGTTAAGCTTTAATGCCATC
Source organism: Gymnothorax javanicus (assembly GCA_029692085.1). Lineage (NCBI taxonomy): Eukaryota > Metazoa > Chordata > Actinopteri > Anguilliformes > Muraenidae > Gymnothorax > Gymnothorax javanicus. Next base: position 106,655,456 of record CM056202.1, read on the forward strand.
TAATCTAATATGCCCATTAATGGTTTTGCTTTAATGTCATCTGATCTCTTATTTCCTTGATAGAGGACACGTACAGTATGAAAATGACCAGATATTAGCACTAGCATTAGAACGCTAGCAATATCTAGTTAGAATTAGCATTCAAACTTTAACATTGCTGTATTTGCATTTATACAAGAAGCGTTAAGCTGTAATGCCATCTAATCTAATCTGCCCATGATGGGTTATCCCTTAATGCCATCTGATTCTGATTTCCATTATAGAGGACACGTACAGTATGAATATGATCAGATATTAGCACTGGCATTAGATCGCTACCATTAGCAAGTTAGCATAAGTATTCAAACTTTAACATTGCTGTATTTGCATGTATACAAGATGGGTTAAGCTTTAATGCCATCTAATATAATATGCCCATGAAAGGTTATGCTTTAATGCCATCTGATCTCTTATTTACATCATAGAGGACACGTACAGTATGAAAATTACCAGATATTAGCACTAGCATTAGATCGCTAGCATTAACAAGTTAGCATTAGCATTCAAACTTTAACATTGCTGAATTTGCATGTATACAAGAAGGGTTAAGCATTAATGCCATCTGATCTAATATGCCCATGAAGGGTAATGCTTTAATGCGATCTGATCTCTTTTTTCCATCATAGAGGACACGTACAGTATGAAAATGACCAGATATTAGCACTAGCATTATATCGCTAGCATTAGCAAGTTAGCATTAGCATTCAAACTTAAACATTGCAGTACTTGCATGTATACAAGAAGGCTTAAGCTTTAACGCCATTTGATCTCTTATTTCCATCATAGAGGACACGGACAGTATGAAAATGGCCAGATATTAGCACTAGCATTAGATCGCTAGCATTAGCAAGTTAGCATTAGCATTCAAACTTAAGCATTGCAGTACTTGCATTTATACAAGAAGGCTTAAGCTTTAACGCCATCTGATCTCTTATTTCCATCATCGAGGACACGTACAGTATGAAAATGACCAGATATAAGCACTAGCATTTCAACGCTAGCATTAGCAAGTTAGCATAAGAATTCAAACTTTAACATTGCTGTATTTGCTTGTATAAAAGAAGGGTCAAGCTTTAATGCAATCTAATCTAATATGCCCATGAAGGGTTATGCTTTAATGCCATCTCTTCTCTTATTTCCATCATTGAGGACACGTACAGTATGAACATGACCAGATATTATTACTAGCATTAGATCGCTAGCATTAGCAAGTTAGCATTAGCATTCAAACTTAAAGATTGCAGTTCTTGCATGTATACAAGAAGGGGTAAGCTTTAATGCCATCTAATCTAATATGCCCACGAAGGGTTTTGCTTTAATGACATCTGATCTCTTATTTCCATCATAGAGGACACATTCAGTATGACAATGACAAGATATTAGCACTAGCATTAGATCGCTAGCTTTAGCAATTTGGCATTAGCATTCAAACTTAAACATTGTAGTACTTGCATGTATACAAGAAGGCTTAAGTTTTAACGCCATTTGATCTCTTATTTCCATCATAGAGGACACGTACAGTATGAAAATGACCAGATATTAGCACTAGCATTAGATCGGTATTATTAGCAAGATAGCATTAGCATTCAAACTTAAATATTGCAATACTTCATATATACAAGAAGGGCTAAGCTTTAAGGCCATCTAATCTAATATGCCCTTGAAGGGTTATGCTTTAATGCCATTTGATCTCTTATTTCCATCATAGAGGACACGTACAGTATAAAAATGACTAGATATTAGCTCTAGCATTAGATCGCTAGCGTTAGCAAGTTAGCAATAGCATTCAAACTTTAACAGTGCTGTATTTGCATGTATATAAGAAGGGTTAAGCTTTAATGCTATCTAATCTTATATGCCCATGAAGGGTTATGCTTTAATGCCATCTCTTCTCTTTTGTCCATCATTGAGGACACGTACAGTATAAAAATGACCAGATATTAGCTCTAGCATTAGATCGCTAGCATTAGCAAGTTAGCATAAGCATTCAAACTTAAACATTGCAGTACTTGCATTTATACAAGAAGGCTTAAGCTTTAATGCCATCTGAAGTCTTATTTCCGTCAAAGAGGACACATACAGTATGAAAATAACCAGATATTAGCAAGAGCATTAGATCACTAGCATTTGCAAGTTAGCATTAGCATTCAAACTTTAACATTGCTGTATTTGCATGTATACAAGAAGGCTTAAGCTTTAACGCCATTTGATCTCTTATTTCCATCATAGAGGACACGTACAGTATGAAAATGAGCAGATATTAGCACTAGCATTAGATCGCTAGCATTAGCAAGTTAGGATAAGCATTCAAACTTTAACATTGCTGTATTTGCATGTATACAAGAAGGGTTAAGGTTTAATGCCATCTAATCTAATATGCCCATGAAGGGTTATGCTTTAATGTCATCTGATCTCTTATTTCCATCATAGAGGACACATACAGTATGACAATGACCAGTTATTAGCTCTAGCACTTGATTGCTAGCATTAGCGAGTTAGCCTTCACATTCAAACTTAAACATTGAAGGTCTTGCATGTGTACAAGAAGGTTTAAGCTTTAATGCCATCAAATCTAATTTGCCCACGAAGGGTTATGCTTCAATGCCATCTGATCTCTTATTTTCATCATAGAGGACACGTACAGTATGAAAATAACCACATATTAGCACTAGCATTAGATCGTTACCATTAGCAAGTTAGCATCAGCATTCAAACTTAAACATTGCAGTACTTGCATGTATACAAGAACGGTTAAGCTTTAATGCCATCTACTGTAATATGCTCATGAAGGGTGATGCTTTAATGCCATCTCATCTCTTATTTACATCGTCAAGGCCACGTACAGTATGAAAATGAACAGATATTAGCCCTGGCATTAGATCGCTAGCATTAGCAAGTTAGCAATAGCATTCAAATTTTAACATTGCTGTATTTGCATGTATACAAGAAGGGTTAAGCTTTAATGCTATCTAATCTAATATGCCCATGAAGGGTTATGCTTTAATGCCATCTCTTCTCTAATGTCCATCATTGAGGACACATACAGTATGAAAATGACCAGATATTAGCACTAGCATTAAATCGCTAGCATTAGCAAGTTAGCATAAGCATTCAAACTTAAACATTGCAGTACTTGCATGTATACAAGAAGGCTGAAGCTTTAATGCCTTCTGATCTCTTATTTCCATCATAGAGCACACGTACAGTATGAAAATGACCAGATATTAGCACTAGCATTAGATCGCTAGCATTAGCAAGTTAGCATTAGCATTCAAACTTTAACATTGCTGTATTTGCATCTATACAAGAAGGGTTAAGGTTTAATGCCATCGAATCTAATATGCCCATGAAGGGTTATGCTTTAATGTCATCTGATCTCTTATTTCCATCATAGCGGACACATATAGTATGACAATGACCAGTTATTAGCTCTAGCATTTGATTGCTAGCATTAGCAAGTTAGCCTTTACATTCAAACTTAAACATTGCAGGACTTGCATGTGTACAAGAAGGGTTAAGCTGTAATGCCATCTAATCTAATTTGCCCACGAAGGGTTATGCTTTAATGCCATCTGATCTCTTATTTCCATCATAGAGGACACGTACAGTATGAAAATAACCAGATATTAGCACTAGCATTAGATCGTTACATTAGCAAGTTAGCATTAGCATTCAAACTTAAACATTGCAGTACTTGCATGTATACAAGAAGGGTTAAGCTTTAATGCCATCTAATCTAATATGCTCAAGAAGGGTTATGCTTTAATGCCATCTGATCTCTTATTTAAATCATAGAGGCCACGTACAATATGAAAATGACCAGATATTTGCACTAGCATTAGATCGCTAGCATTAGCAAGTTAGCATTAGCATTCAAACTTAAACATTGCAGTACTTGCATGTATACAAGAAGGGTTGAGCTTTAATGGCATCTAATCTAATATGCCCACGAAGGGTTAGGCATTAATGGCATCAGATTTCTTATTTCCGTCAATGAGGACACGTACAGTATGAAAATGACCAGATATTAGGACTAGCATTAGATCGCTAGCATTAGCAAGTTAGCATTAGCATTCAAACTTTAACATTGCTGAATTTGCATGTATACAAGAAGGGTCAAGCTTTAATGCTATCTAGTCTAATATGCCCATGAAGGGTTATGCGTTAATGCCATCTCATCTCTTATTTCCATCATTGAGGACACGTACAGTATGAAAATGACCAGATATTAGCACTAGCATTAGATCGCTAGCATTAGCAAGTTAGCATTAGCATTCAAACTTAAACATTGCAGTACTTGCATGCATACAAGAAGGTCTAAGCTTCAAAGCCATTTAATCTAATATGCGCTTGTAGGGTTATGCTTTAATGCCATCTGATCTCTTATTTCCATCATTGAAGACACGTACAGTATAAAAATGACCAGATATTAGCACTAGCATTAGATCGCTAGCATTAGCAAGTTAGCATTAGCATTCAAACTTAAACATTGCCGTACTTGCATGTATACAAGAAGGGGTAAGCTTTAATGCAATCTAATCGAATATACCCATTAAGGGTTTTGCTTTAATGTCATCTGATCTCTTATTTCCTTGATAGAGGACACGTACGGTATGACAATGACCAGATATTAGATCTAGCATTAGATCGCTATTATTAGCAAGATAGCATTAGCATTCAAACTTAAACATTGCAATACTTGAATGTATACAAGAAGGGTTAAGCTTTAATGCCATCTAATCTAATATGCCTATTAAGGGTTTTGCTTTAATGTCATCTGATCTCTTATATCCTTGATAGAGGACACGTACAGTATGAAAATGAACAGATATTAGCTCTAGCATTAGATCGTTAGCATTAGCAAGTTAGCATTAGCATTCAAACTTAAACATAGCAGTACTTGCATGTACAGAAGAAGGGTTAAGCTTTAATGCCATCTAATCTAATTTGCCGACGAAGGGTTATGCTTTAATGCCATCTGATCTCTTATTTCCATCATAGAGGACATGTACAGTATTAAAATAACCAGATATTAGCACTAGCATTAAATCGCTAGCATTAGCAAGTTAGCATAAGCATTCAAACTTAAACATTGCAGTACTTGCATGTATACAAGAAGGCTTAAGCTTTAATGCCATCTGATCTCTTATTTCCATCATAGAGGACACGTACAGTATGAAAATGACCAGATATTAGCACTAGCATTAGAACGCTAGCAATAGCATGTTAGAATTAGCATTCAAACTTTAACATTGCTGTATTTGCATTTATACAAGAAGCGTTAAGCTGTAATGCCATCTAATTTAATATGCCCATGAAGGGTTATCGCTTAATGCCATCTGATTCTGATTTCCATTATAGAGGACACGTACATTATGAAAATGATCAGATATTAGCACTGGCATTAGATCGCTACCATTAGCAAGTTAGCATAAGTATTCAAACTTTAACATTGCTGTATTTGCATGTATACAAGATGGGTTAAGCTTTAATGCCATCTAATATAATATGCCCATGAAAGGTTATGCTTTAATGCCATCTGATCTCTTATTTACATCATAGAGGACACGTACAGTATGAAAATTACCAGATATTAGCACTAGCATTAGATCGCTAGCATTAGCAAGTTAGCATTAGCATTCAAACTTTAACATTGCTGTATTTGCATGTATACAAGAAGGCTTAAGCATTAATGCCATCTGATCTAATATGCCCATGAAGGGTAATGCTTTAATGCGATCTGATCTCTTATTTCCATCATAGAGGACACGTACAGTATGAAAATGACCAGATATTAGCACTAGCATTATATCGCTAGCATTAGCAAGTTAGCATTAGCATTCAAACTTAAACATTGCAGTACTTGCATGTGTACAAGAAGGCTTAAGCTTTAACGCCATTTGATCTCTTATTTCCATCATAGAGGACACGGACAGTATGAAAATGGCCAGATATTAGCATTAGCATTAGATCGCTAGCATTAGCAAGTTAGCATTAGCATTCAAACTTAAGCATTGCAGTACTTGCATTTATACAAGAAGGCTTAAGCTTTAACGCCATCTGATCTCTTATTTCCATCATCGAGGACACGTACAGTATGAAAATGACCAGATATAAGCACTAGCATTTGAACGCTAGCATTAGCAAGTTAGCATAAGCATTCAAACTTTTACATTGCTGTATTTGATTGTATACAAGAAGGGTTAAGCTTTAATGCAATCTAATCTAATATGTCCATGAAGGGTTATGCTTTAATACCATCTCATCCTTTATTTCCATCATTGAGGACACGTACAGTATGAAAATGACCAGATATTATCACTAGCATTAGCAATTTAGCATTAGCATTCAAACTTGAAGATTGCAGTTCTTGCATGTATACAAGAAGGGGAAAGCTTTAATGCCATCTAATCTAATATGCCCACGAAGGGTTTTGCCTTAATGACATCTGATCTCTTATTTCCATCATAGAGGACAAAATTAAGTATGACAATGACAAGATATTAGCACTAGCATTAGATCGCTAGCATTAGCAAGTTAGCATTAGCATTCAAACTTAAGCATTGCAGTAATTGCATGTATACAAGAAGGCTTAAGCTTTAACGCCATTTGATCTCTTATTTCCATCTTAGAGGACACGGACTATATGAAAATGACCAGATATTAGCACTAGCATTAGATCGCTAGCATTTGCAAGTTAGCATTAGCATTCAAACTTAAACATTGCAGTAATTGCATGTATACAAGAAGGCTTAAGCTTTAACGCAATCTGATCTCTTATTTCCATCATCGAGGACACGTACAGTATGAAAATGACCAGATATTAGCACTAGCATTAGATCGCTAGCATTAGCAAGTTAGCATTAGCATTCAAACTTTAACATTGCTGTATTTGCTTGTATACAAGAAGGGTTAAGCTTTAATGCTATCTAATCAAATATGCCCATGAAGGGTTATGCTTTAATGCCATATCATCTTTTATTTCCATCATTGAGGACACGTAAAGTATGAAACTGACCAGATATTAGCACTAGCATTATATCACTCGCATTAGCAAGTTAGCATTAGCATTCAAACTTAAAGATTGCAGTACTTGCATGTATACAAGAAGGGGTAAGCTTTAATGCCATCTAATCTAATATGCCCATGAAGGGTTTTGCTTTAATGACATCTGATCTCTTATTTCCATCATAGAGGACAGGTACAGTATGAAAATGACCAGATATTAGCACTAGCATTAGATCGTTAGCATTAGCAAGTTAGCATTAGCATTCAAACTTCAACATTGCAGTACTTGCATGTATACAAGAAGGGTTAAGCTTTAACGCCATTTGATCTCTTATTTCCATCAAAGAGGACACGAACAATATGAAAATGACAAGATATTGGCACTAGCATTAGATCGCTAGCATTAGCAAGTTAGCATTAGCATTCAAACTTTCACATTGCTGTAATTGCATGTATACAAGAAGGGGTAAACTTCAATGACATCTAATCTAATATGCCCATTAAGGGTTTTGCTTTAATGTCATCTGATCTCTTATTTCCATGATAGAGGACACGTACGGTATGACAATGACCAGATATTAGAACTAGCATTGGATCGCTATTATTAGCAAGATAGCATTAGCATTCAAACTTAAACATTGCAACACTTGCATATATACAAGAAGGGTTAAGCTTTAATGCCATCTAATCAAATATGCCCTTGAAGGGTAATGCTTTAATGTCATCTGATCTCTTAATTTCATCATAGAGGACATGTACAGTATGAAAATGACCAGATATTAGCAGTAGCATTAGATCGTTAGCATTAGCAAGTTAGCATTAGCATTCAAACTTAAACATTGCAGAACTTGCATGTACACAAAAAGGGTAAAGCTTTAATGCCATCTAATCTAATATGCTCATGAAGGGTTATGCTTTAATGCCATCTGATCTCTGATTTACATCGTCGAGGCCACGTACAGTGTGAAAATGACCAGATATTAGCTCTAGCATTAGATCGCTAGCATTAGCAAGTTAGCATTAGCATTCAAACTTTAACATTGCTGTATTTGCATGTATACAAGATGGGTTAAGCTTTAATGCCATCTAATCTAATATGCCCATGAAGAGTTTTGCTTTAATGCCATCTGATCTCTTATTTCCATCATAGAGGACAGGTACAGTATGAAAATGACAGATATTAGCACTAGCATTAGATCGCTAGCATTAGCGATTTAGCATTAGCATTCAAACTTAAACATTGCAGTACTTGCATGTATACAAGAAGGGTTAAGCTTTAATGCCATCTAATCTAATATGCCCATTAAGGGTTTTGCTTTAATGTCATCTGATCTCTTATTTCCATCATAGAGGACACATACAGTATGAAAATGACCAGATATTAGATCTAGCATTAGATCGTTAGCATTAGCAAGTTAGCATTAGCATTCAAACTTAAACATTGCAGAACTTGCATGTATAGAAAGAAGGGTTAAGCTTTAATGCCATCTAATCTAATATGCTTATGAAGGGTTATGCTTTAATGCCATCTGATCTCTTATTTACATCATAGAGGACACATACAGTATGAAAATGACCAGATATTAGCTCTAGCATTAGATCGCTAGCATTAGCAAGTTAGCATTAGCATTCAAACTTAAACATTGCAGTATTTGCATGTATACAAGAAGGGTTAATTTTTAATGCTATCTAATCTAATATGCCCATGATGGGTTATGGTTTAATGGCATCAGATCTCTTATTTCCATCATTGAGGACATGTACAGTATGAAAATGACCAGATATTAGCACTAGCATTAAATCGCTAGCATTAGCAAGTTAGCATAAGCATTCAAACTTAAACATTGCAGTACTTGCATGTATACAAGAAGGCTTTAAGCTATTTAATGCCGTTAACATCTGATCTCTTATTTCCATCATAGAGGACACGTGCTGTATGAAAATGACCAGATATTAGCACTAGCATTAGATCGCTAGCATTAGCAAGTTAGAATTAGCATTCAAACTTTAACATTGCTGTATTTGCATGTATACAAGAAGCGTTAAGCTTTAATGCCATCTAATCTAATATGCCCATGAAGGGTTATTTTCCCTTAATGCCATCTGATTCTGATTTCCATAAAATAGAGGACACTCATAGTATGAAAATGTTTTCAGATATTAGCAATAGCATTAGATCGTTAGCATTAGCAAGTCAAAGCATAAGCATTCAAACTTAAACATTGCTGTATTTGCATGGATACAAGAAGGGTTAAGCTTTAATGCCATCTGATCTAATATGCCCATGAAGGGTAATGCTTTAATGTCATCTGATCTCTTATTTCCATCATAGAGGACACGTACAGTATGACAATGACCAGATATTAGCACTAGCATTAGATCGCTAGCATTAGCAAGATAGCATTAGCATTCAAACTTAAACATTGCTGTATTTGCATGTATACAAGAAGGGTTAAGCTTTAATGCCATCTAATCTAATATGCCCATGAAGGGTTATGCTTTAATGCCATTTGATCTCTTATTTCCATCATAGAGGACCCATACAGTATGAAAATGACCAGATATTAGCACTAGCATAAAATCGCTAGCATTAGCAAGTTAGCATAAGCATTCAAACTTAAACATTGCAGTACTTGCATGTATGCAAGAAGGCTGAAGCTTTAATGCTATCTAATCTAATATGCCCATGAAGGGTTATGCTTTAATGCCATCTCTTCTCTTATGTCCATCATTGAGGACACATACAGTATGAAAATGACCACATATTAGCACTAGCATTAGATCGCTAGCATTAGCAAGTTAGCATTAGCATTCAAACTTTAACATTGCTGTAATTGCATGTATACAAGATGGGTTAAGCTTTAATGCCATCTAATCTAATATGCCGATGAAGAGTCATGCTTTAATGCCATCTGATCTCTTATTTCCATCATAGAGGACAGGTACAGTATGAAAATGACAAGATATTAGCACTAGCATTAGATCGCTAGCATTAGCGATTTGGCATTAGCATTCAAACATAAACATTGCAGTACTTGCATGTATACAAGAAGGGGTAAGCTTCAATGCCATCTAATCTAATATGCCCATTAAGGGTTTTGCTTTAATGTCATCTGATCTCTTATTTCCATCATAGAGGACACGTACAGTATGAAAATGACCAGATATTAGCACTAGCATTAGATCGTTAGCATTAGCAAGTTAGCATTAGCATTCAAACTTAAACATTGCAGAACTTGCATGTATAGAAAAAAGGGTAAAGCTTTAATGCCATCTAATCTAATATGCTTATGAAGGGTTATGCTTTAATGCCATCTGATCTCTTATTTACATCATCGAGGCCACATACCGTGTGAAAATGACCAGATATTAGCTCTAGCATTAGATCGCTAGCATTAGCAAGTTAGCAATAGCATTCAAACTTTAACATTGCTGTATTTGCATGTATACAAGAAGGGTTAATTTTTAATGCTATCTAGTCTAATATGCCCATGATGGGTTATGCGTTAATGCCATCTCTTCTCTTATGTCCATCATTGAGGACACGCACAGTATGAAAATGACCAGATATTAGCACTAGCATTAAATCGCTAGCATTAGCAAGTTAGCATAAGCATTCAAACTTAAACATTGCAGTACTTGCATGTATACAAGAAGGCTTTAATGCCATCTTTAATCCCATCTGATCTCTTTATTTCCATCATCTCTTGGACATCATTAGAGACACTGTATGAAAATGACCAGATATTAGCACTAGCATTAGATCGCTAGCATTAGCAAGTAAGAATTAGCATTCAAACTTTAACATTGCTGTATTTGCATGTATACAAGAAGCGTTAACCCTTTCGCAGGCAAATTTTGGCCCAGATGCATACCCCCACGGACGGATTAATTTTGGATTTTTACCAAAATATAATTGTTATTCAAATTTCCAATAAAATAACACCAAATCTCATAATAAGTTTCCCATAACTGATGTTTTATGTTTTAGATCTCCAGAATTCTAAAATCGTTTGGATCCAAGTCACTCCCGCTTCTGGATATTCAAACTCATCGTCAGAGTCATTCAATGAAGCAAAACTTCATCCACGTTGTATTTATTGTTTAGAAACACGGCTAGAATGCCGGCTATTTGTACTGCCGATGCCATGTTCACATGTCCCACAATTTGACCGGGAAGTAGTCTCGTATTTAGCTATCTTTTAGGAAATCCCATGCCTCGTTCACGGCTAAAAAATACAGTGCTGGGTGACCTGAGAGACAGCCAATGGTAATGAGATGTAACTAACAAGGGAATTCCCGCAATCGGGGAATTTAAAGAAGACTTTATAAAACACGTTGGTTAAAACGACAAAAATGTCGCTGTGCCTGCGAAAGGGTTAAGCTGTAATGCCATCTAATCTAATATGCCCATGAAGGGTTATCCCATAATGCCATCTGATTTCTGATTTCCATTATAGAGGACACGTACAGTATGAAAATGATCAGATATTAGCACTGGCATTAGATCGCTAGCATTAGCAAGTTAGCATAATCATTCAAACTTTAACATTGCTGTATTTGCATGTATACAAGATGGGTTAAGCTTTAATGCCATCTATTATAATATGCCCATGAAAGGTTATGCTTTAATGCCATCTGATCTCTTTTTTTCCATCATAGAGGACACGTACAGTATGAAAATGACCAGATATTAGCACAAGCATTAGATCGTTAGCATTAGCAAGTTAGCATTAGCATTCAAACTGAAACATTGCTGTATTTGCATGTATACAAGAAGGGTTAAGCATTAATGCCATCTGATCTAATATGCACATGAAGGGTAATGCTTTAATGCCATCTGATCTCTTATTTCCATCATTGAGGACACGTACAGTATGAAAATGACCAGATATTAGCACTAGCATTAGATCGCTAGCATTAGCAAGTTAGCATTAGCATTCAAACTTAAAGATTGCAGTACTTGCATGTATAAAAGAAGGGTTAAGCTTCAATGCCATCTAATCTAATATGCGCTTGAAGGGTTATGCTTTAATGCCATCTGATCTCTTATTTCCATCATTGAGGAGACGTACAGTATGAAAATGACCAGATATTAGCACTAGCATTAGATCGCTAGCATTAGCAAGTTAGCATTAGCATTCAATCTTAAACATTGCAGTACTTGCATGTATACAAGAAGGGGTAAGCTTTAATGCCATCTAATCTAATATGCCCATGAAGGGTTTTGCTTTTATTGACATCTGATCTTTTATTACCATCATAGAGAACACGTACAGTATGAAAATGACCAGATATTAGCACTAGCATTAGATCGTTAGCATTAGAAAGTTAAAATTAGCATTCAAACTTTAACATTGCTGTATTTGCATGAATACAAGAAGCGTTAAGCTGTAATGCCATCTAATCTAATATGCCCATTAAGGGTTATGCTTTAATGTCATCTGATCTCTTATTTCCATGATAGAGGACACGTACGGTATGACAATGACCAGATATTAGATCTAGCATTAGATCGCTATTATTAGCAAGATAGCATTAGCATTCAAACTTGAACATTGCAATACTTGCATGTATACAAGAAGGGTTAAGCTTTAATGCCATCTAATGTAATATGCCCTTGAAGGGTTATGCTTTAATGCCATCTGATCTCTTATTTCCATCATAGAGGACACGTACAGTATGAAAATGACCAGATATTAGCACTAGCATTAGATCGCTAGCATTAGCAAGTTAGCATAAGCATTCAAACTTTAACATTGCTGTATTTGCATGTATACAAGAAGGGTTAAGGTTTAATGCCATCTAATCTAATATGCCCATGAACGGTTATGCTTTAATGTCATCTGATCTCTTATTTCCATCATAGAGGACACGTACAGTATGTAAATGACCAGATATTAGCACTAGCATTAGATCGCTAGCATTAGAAAGTTAAAATTAGCATTCAAACTTTAACATTGCTGTATTTGCATGAATACAAGAAGCGTTAAGCTGTAATGCCATCTAATCTAATATGCCCATGATGGGTTATCGCTTAATGCAATCTGATTTCTGATTTCCATTATAGAGGATACGTACAGTATGAAAATGATCAGATATTAGCACTGGCATTAGATCGCTAGCATTAGCAAGTTAGCATAAGCATTCAAACTTTAACATTGCTGTATTTGCATGTATACAAGAAGGGTTAAGCTTTAATGCTATCTAATCTAATATGCCCATGAAGGGTTATGCTTTAATGCCATCTCATCTCTTATTTCCATCATTGAGGACACGTACAGTATGAAAATGACCAGATATTAGCACTAGCATTAGATCGCTAGCATAAGCAAGATAGCATTAGCATTCAAACTTAAACATTGCAGTACTTGCATGTATACAAGAAGGGGTAAGCTTTAATGCCATCTAATCTAATAAGCCCATGAAGGGTTTTGCTTTTATTGACATCTGATCTCTAATTACCATCATAGAGGACACGTACAGTATGAAAATGACCAGATATTAGCACTAGCATTAGATCGTTAGCATTACCAAGTTAGCATTAGCATTCAAACTTAAACATTGCAGTACTTGCATGTATACAAGAAGGGTGAAGCTTTAATGCAATTTAATCTAATATGCCCATTAAGGGTTATTCTTTAATGTAATCTGATCTCTTATTTCCATGATAGAGGACACGTACGGTATGACAATGACCAGATATTAGCAGTAGCATTAGATCGCTAGCATTAGCAAGTTAGCATAAGCATTCAAACTTTAACATTGCTGTATTTGCATGAATACAAGAAGGGTTAAGGTTTAATGCCATCAAATCTAATATGCCCATGAAGGGTTATGCTTTAATGTCATCTGATCTCTTATTTCCATCATAGAGGACACATACAGTATGACAATGACCAGATATTAGCTCTAGCATTTGATTGCTAGCATTAGCAAGTTAGCATAAGCATTCAAACTTAAACATTGCAGGACTTGCATGTATACAAGAAGGGTTAAGCTTTAATGCCATCTCATCGATTTTGCCCATGAAATGTTATGCTTTAATGCCATCTCATCACTTATTTCCATCATATAGGACACGTACAGTATGAAAATGACCAGATATTAGCACTAGCATTAGATCACTAGAATTAGCAAGTTAGCATTAGCATTCAAACTTTAACATTGCTGTATTTGCATGTATATAAGAAGGGGAAAGTTTTAATGCCATCTAATCTAATATGTCGATGAAGAGTAATGCTTTAATGCCATCTGATCTTTTATTTCCATCATAGAGGACACGTACAGCATGAAAATGACAAGATATTAGCACTAGCATTAGATCGCTAGCATTAGCAAGTTGGCATTAGCATTCAAACTTAAACATTGCAGTACTTGCATGTCTACAAGAAGGCTTAAGCTTTAACGCCATTTGATCTCTGATTTCCATCATAGAGGACACGTACAGCATGAAAATGACAAGATATTAGCACTAGCATTAGATCGCTAGCATTAGCAAGTTAGCATTAGAATTCAAACTTAAACATTGCCGTACTTGCATGTATACAAGAAGGGTTAAGCTTTAATGCCATATAATCTAATATGCCCCTGAAGGGTTATGATTTAATGAAATCTGATCTCTAATTTCTATCATTGAGGACACGTACAGTATGAAAATGACCAGATATTAGCACTAGCATTAGATCGCTAGCATTAGCAAGTTAGCATTAGCATTCAAACTTAAACATTGCAGTACTTGCATGTATACAAGAAGGGTTAAGCTTTAATGCCATCTAATCTAATATGCTCATTAAGGGTTATGCTTTAATGTCATCGGATCTCTTATTTCCATCATAGAGGACACATACAATATGACAATGACAAGATATTAGCTCAAGCATTTGATTGCTAGCATTAGCAAGTTAAAATTAGCATTCAAACTTTAACATTGCTGTATTTGCATGAATACAAGAAGCGTTAAGCTGTAATGCCATCTAATCTAATATGCCCATGAAGGGTAATCCCTTAATGCCATCTGATTTCTGATTTCCATTATAGAGGATACGTACAGTATGAAAATGATCAGATATTAGCACTGGCATTAGATCGCTAGCATTAGCAAGTTAGCATAAGCATTCAAACTTTAACATTGCTGTATTTGCATGTATACAAGAACGGTTAAGCTTTAATGCCATCTAATATACTATGCCCATGAAAGGTTATGCTTTAATGCCATCTGATCTCTGATTTCCATCATAGAGGACACGAACAGTATGAAAATGACCAGATATTAGCACTAGCATTAAATCGCTAGCATTAGCAAGTTAGCACAGCATTCAAACTTAAACATTGCAGTACTTGCATGTATACAAGAAGGCTTAAGCTTGAATGCCATCTGATCTCTTATTTCCATCATAGAGGACACGTACAGTATGAAAATGACCAGATATTAGCACTAGCATTAGATCGCTAGCATTAGCAAGTTAGCATTAGCATTCAAACTTAAACATTGCAGTACTTGCATCTATACAAGAAGGCTTAAGCTTTAACGCCATTTGATCTCTTATTTCCATCATAGAGGACACGTACAGTATGAAAATGACCAGATATTAGCACTAGCATTAGATCGCTAGCATAAGCAAGTTAGCATTAGCATTCAAACTTAAACATTGCAGTACATGCATGTATACAAGAAGGCTTAAGCTTTAACGCCATCTGATCTCTTATTTCCATCATCGAGGACCGTACAGGATGAAAATGAGCAGATATTAGCACTTGCATTAGATCGCTAGCATTAGCAAGTTAGCATTAGCATTCAAACTTTAACATTGCTGTATTTGCTTGTATACAAGAAGAGTTAAGCTTTAATGCTATCTAATCTAATATGCCCATGAAGGGTTATGCTTTAATGCCATCTCATCTCTTATTTCCATCATTGAGGACACGTACAGTATGAAAATGACCAGATATTAGCACTAGCATTAGATCGCTAGCATTAGCAAGTTAGCATTAGCATTCAAACTTAAAGATTGCAGTACTTGCATGTATAAAAGAAGGGTTAAGCTTCAATGCAATCTAATCTAATATGCGCTTGAAGGGTTATGCTTTAATGCCATCTGATCTCTTATTTCCATCTTTGAGGACACGTACAGTATGAAAATGACCAGATATTAGCACTAGCATTAGATCGCTAGCATTAGCAAGATAGCATTAGCATTCAAACTTAAACATTGCAGTACTTGCATGTATACAAGAAGGGGTAAGCTTTAATGCCATCTAATCTAATATGCCCATGAAGCGTTTTGCTTTTATTGACATCTGATCTCTAATTACCATCATAGAGGACACGTACAGTATGAAAATGACCAGATATTAGCACTAGCATTAGATCGTTAGCATTACCAAGTTAGCATTAGCATTCAAACTTAAACATTGCAGTACTTGCATGTATACAAGAAGGGTGAAGCTTTAATGCCATTTAATCTAATATGCCCATTAAGGGTTATTCTTTAATGTAATCTGATCTCTTATTTCCATGATAGAGTACACGTACGGTATGACAATGACCAGATATTAGCACTAGCATTAGATCGCTAGCATTAGCAAGTTAGCATAAGCATTCAAACTTTAACATTGCTGTATTTGCATGAATACAAGAAGGGTTAAGGTTTAATGCCATCTAATCTAATATGCCCATGAAGGGTTATGCTTTAATGCCATCTCATCTCTTATTTCCATCATATAGGACACGTACAGTATGAAAATGACCAGATATTAGCACTAGCATTTGATCACTAGAATTAGCAAGTTAGCATTAGCATTCAAACTTTAACATTGCTGTATTTGCATGTATATAAGAAGGGGAAAGTTTTAATGCTATCTAATCTAATATGCCGATGAAGAGTAATGCTTTAATGGCATCTGATCTCTTATTTCCATCATCGAGGACACGTACAATATGAAAATGACAAGATATTGGCACTAGCATTAGATCGCTAGCATTAGCAAGTTGGCATTAGCATTCAAACTTAAACATTGCAGTACTTGCATGTATACAAGAAGGCTTAAGCTTTAACGCCATTTGATCTCTTATTTCCATCATAGAGGACACGTACAGTATGAAAATGACCAGATATTAGCACTAGCATTAGATCGATAGCATTAGCAAGTTAGCATTAGCATTCAACTTAAACATTGCAGTACTTGCATCGATACAAGAAGGCTTAAGCTTTAACGCCATTTGATCTCTTATTTCCATCATAGAGGACACGTACAGTATAAAAATGACCAGATATTAGCACAAGCATTAGATCGCTAGCATAAGCAAGTTAGCATTAGCATTCAAACTTAAACATTGCAGTACTTGCATGTATACAAGAAGGCTTAAGCTTTAACGCCATCTGATCTCTTATTTCCATCATCGAGGACAGGTACAGTATGAAAATGAGCAGATATTAGCACTTGCATTAGATCGCTAGCATTAGCAAGTTAGCATTAGCATTCAAACTTTAACATTGCTGTATTTGCTTGTATACAAGAAGGGTTAAGCTTTAATGCTATCTAATCTAATATGCCCATGAAGGGTTATGCTTTAATGCCATCTCATCTCTTATTTCCATCATTGAGGACACGTACTGTATGAAAATGAACAGATATTAGCACTAGCATTAGATCGCTAGCATAAGCAAGATAGCATTAGCATTCAAACTTAAACATTGCAGTACTTGCATGTATACAAGAAGGGGTAAGCTTTAATGCCATCTAATCTAATAAGCCCATGAAGGGTTTTGCTTTTATTGACATCTGATCTCTAAATACCATCATAGAGGACACGTACAGTATTAAAATGACCAGATATTAGCACTAGCATTAGATCGTTAGCATTACCAAGTATGCATTAGCATTCAAACTTAAACATTGCAGTACTTGCATGTATAAAAGAAGGGTGAAGCTTTAATGCCATTTAATCTAATATGCCCATTAAGGGTTATTCTTTAATGTAATCTGATCTCTTATTTCCATGATAGAGGACACGTACGGTATGACAATGACCAGATATTAGATCTAGCATTAGATCGCTATTATTAGCAAGATAGCATTAGCATTCAAACTTAAACATTGCAATACTTGAATGTATACAAGAAGGGTGAAGCTTTAATGCCATCTAATCTAATATGCCTATTAAGGGTTTTGCTTTAATGTCATCTGATCTCTTATATCCTTGATAGAGGACACGTACAGTATGAAAATGAACAGATATTAGCTCTAGCATTAGATCGTTAGCATTAGCAAGTTAGCATTAGCATTCAAACTTAAACATAGCAGTACTTGCATGTACAGAAGAAGGGTTAAGCTTTAATGCCATCTAATCTAATTTGCCGACGAAGGGTTATGCTTTAATGTCATCTGATCTCTTATTTCCATCATAGAGGACATGTACAGTATTAAAATAACCAGATATTAGCACTAGCATTAGATCGCTAGCATTAGCAAGTTAGCATAAGCATTCAAACTTAAACATTGCTGTATTTGCATGAATACAAGAAGGGTTAAGGTTTAATGCCATCTAATCTAATATGCCCATGAGGGGTTATGCTTTAATGTAATCTGATCTCTTATTTCCATCATAGAGGACACATACAGTATGACAATGACCAGATATTAGCTCTAGCATTTGATTGCTAGCATTAGCAAGTTAGCATAAGCATTCAAACTTAAACATTGCAGGACTTGCATGTATACAAGAAGGGTTAAGCTTTAATGCCATCTCATCGATTTTGCCCATGAAGGGTTATGCTTTAATGCCATCTCATCACTTATTTCCATCATATAGGACACGTACAGTATGAAAATGACCAGATATTAGCACTAGCATTAGATCACTAGAATTAGCAAGTTATCATTAGCATTCAAACTTTAACATTGCTGTATTTGCATGTATATAAGAAGGGAAAAGTTTAAATGCCATCTAATCTAATATGCCGATGAAGAGTAATGCTTTAATGCCATCTGATCTTTTATTTCCATCATAGAGGACACGTACAGCATGAAAATGACAAGATATTAGCACTAGCATTAGATCGCTAGCATTAGCAAGTTGGCATTAGCATTCATACTTAAACATTGCAGTACTTGCATGTCTACAAGAAGGCTTAAGCTTTAACGCCATTTGATCTCTTATTTCCATCATAGAGGACACGTACAGTATGAAAATGACCAGATTTTAGCACTAGCATTAGATCGATAGCATTAGCAAGTTAGCATTAGCATTCAAACTTAAACATTGCCGTACTTGCATGTATACAAGAAGGGTTAAGCTCTAATGCCATATGATCTAATATGCCCTTGAAGGGTTATGATTTAATGAAATCTGATCTCTTATTTCTATCATTGAGGACACGTACACTATGAAAATGACCAGATATTAGCACTAGCATTAGATCGCTAGCATTAGCAAGTTAGCATTAGCATTCAACCTTAAACATTGCAGTACTTGCATGTATACAAGAAGGCTTAAGCTTTAATGACATCTGATCTCTTATTTCCATCATAGAGGACACGTACAGTATGTAAATGAGCAGATATTAGCACTAGCATTAGATCGCTAGCATTAGAAAGTTAAAATTAGCATTAAAACTTTAACATTGCTGTATTTGCATGAATAAAAGAAGCGTTAAGCTGTAATGCCAACTAATCTAATATGCCCATGAAGGGTTATCCCTTAATGCCATCTGATTTCTGATTTCCATTATAGAGGACACGTACAGTATGAAAATGTTCAGATATTAGCACTGGCATTAGATCGCTAGCATTAACAAGTTAGCATAAGCATTCAAACTTTAACATTGCTGTATTTGCATGTATACAAGAAGGGTTATGCTTTAATGCCATCTAATATACTATGCCCATGAAAGGTTATGCTTTAATGCCATCTGATCCCTTATTTCCATCATAGAGGACACGAACAGTATGAAAATGTCCAGATATTAGCACTAGCATTAGATCGCTAGCATTAGCAAGTTAGCATTAGCATTCAAACTTAAACATTGCAGTACTTGCATGTATACAAGAAGGCTTAAGCTTTAACGCAATCTGATCTCTTATTTCCATCATCGAGGACACGTACAGTATGAAAATGACCAGATATTAGCACTTGCATTAGATCGCTAGCATTAGCAAGTTAGCATTAGCATTCAAACTTTAACATTGCTGTATTTGCTTGTATACAAGAAGGGTTAAGCTTTAATGCTATCTAATCTAATATGCCCATGATGAGTTATCCCTGAATGCCATCTGATTTCTGATTTCCATTATAGAGGACACGTACAGTATGAAAATGATCAGATATTAGCACTGGCATTATATCGCTAGCATTAGCAAGTTAGCATAAGCATTCAAACTTTAACATTGCTGTATTTGCATGTATACAAGAAGGGTTAAGCTTTAATGCCATTTAATATACTATGCCCATGAAAGGTTATGTTTTAATGCCATCTGATCTCTTATTTCCATCATAGAGGACACGAACAGTATGAAAATGACCAGATATTAGCACTAGCATTAGATCGCTAGCATTAGCAAGTTAGCATTAGCATTCAAACTTAAAGATTGCAGTACTTGCATGTATACAAGAAGGCTTAAGCTTTAACGCAATCTGATCTCTTATTTCCATCATCGAGGACACGTACAGTATGAAAATGACCAGATATTAGCACTAGCATTAGATCGCTAGCATTAGCAAGTTAGCATTAGCATTCAAACTTAAACATTGCAGTACTTGCATGTATACAAGAAGGGTTAAGCTTTAATGCCATCTAATCTAAAATGCGCTTGAAAGGTTTTGCTTTAATGACATCTGATCTCTTATTTCCATCATAGAGGACACGTACAGTAAGAAAATGACCAGATATTAGTACTAGCAATAGATCGTTAGAATTAGCAAGTTAGCATTAGCATTCAAACTTAAACATTGCAGTACTTGCATGTATACAAGAAGGGTTAAGCTTTAATGCCATCTAATCTAATATGCCCATTAAGGGTTATCCTTTAATGTCATCTGATCTCTTATTTCCATGATAGAGGACATGTACGGTATGACAATGACCAGATATTAGATCGAGCATTAGATCGCTATTATTAGCAAGATAGCATTAGCAGTCAAACTTAAACATTGCAGTACTTGCATTTATACAAGAAGGGTTAAGCTTTAATGCCATCTAATCTAATATGCCCTTGAAGGGTTATGCTTTATTGCCATCTGATCTCTTATTCCATCATAGAGGACACATACAGTATGAAATTGACCAGATATTAGCACTAGCATTAGATCGCAAGCATAAGGAAGTTAGCATTAGCTTTCAAACTTAAACATTGCAGTACTTGCATGTATACAAGAAAGCTTAAGCTTTAACGCCATCTGATCTCTTATTTCCATCGTCGAGAAGACGTACAGTATGAAAATGAACAGATAATAGCACTAGCATTACATCGCTAGCATTAGCAAGTCAGCATTAGCATTCAAACTTAAACATTGCAGTACTTGCATGTATAACAGAAAGGTTCAGCTTTAATGTCATCTAATCTAATATGCTCATTTAGGTTTATGCTTTAATGTCATCTGATCTCTTATTTCCATGATCGAGGACACGTACGGTATGACAATGACCAGATATTAGCACTAGCATTAGATCGCTAGCATTAGCAAGTTAGCATAAGCATTCAAACTTTAACATTGCTGTATTTGCATGAATACAAGAAGGGTTAAGGTTTAATGCCATCTAATCTAATATGCCCATGAAGGGTGATGCTTTAATGTCATCTGATCTCTTATTTCCATTATAGAGGAAACAAACAGTTTGACAATGACAAGATATTAGCTCTAGCATTTGATTGCTAGCATTAGCAAGTTAGCCTTTACATTCAAACTTAAACATTGCAGGACTTGCATGTGTACAAGAAGGGTTAAGCTTTAATGCCATCTAATCTAATATGCCCATGAAGGGTTATGCTTTAGTGTCATCTGATCTCTTATTTCCATCATAGAGGACACGTACAGTATGTAAATGACCAGATATTAGCACTAGCATTAGATCGCTAGCATTAGAAAGTTAAAATTAGCATTCAAACTTTAACATTGCTGTATTTGCATGAATACAAGAAGCGTTAAGCTGTAATGCCATCTAATCTAATATGCCCATGAAGGGTTATCCCTTAATGCCATCTGATTTCTGATTTCCATTATAGAGGATACGTACAGTATGAAAATGATCAGATATTAGCACTGGCATTTGATCGCTAGCATTAGCAAGTTAGCATAAGCATTCAAACTTTAACATTGCTGTATTTGCATGTATACAAGAACGGTTAAGCTTTAATGCCATCTAATATACTATGCCCATGAAAGGTTATGCTTTAATGCCATCTGATCTCTTATTTCCATCATAGAGGACACGAACAGTATGAAAATGACCAGATATTAGCACTAGCATTAGATCGCTAGCATTAGCAAGTTAGCATTAGCATTCAAACTTTAACATTGCAGTACTTGCATGTTTACAAGAAGGGTTAAGCATTAATGCCATCTGATGTAATATGCCCATGAAGGGTAATGCTTTAATGCGATCTGATCTCTTATTTCCATCATAGAGGACAAGAACAGTATGAAAATGACCAGATATTAGCACTAGCATTAAATCGCTAGCATTAGCAAGTTTGCATAAGCATTCAAACTTAAACATTGCAGTACTTGCATGTATACAAGAAGGCTTAAGCTTGAATGCCATCTTATCTCTTATTTCCATCATAGAGGACACGTACAGCATGAAAATGACCAGATATTAGCACTAGCATTAGATCGCTAGCATTAGCAAGTTAGCATTATCATTCAAACTTAAACATTGCAGTACTTGCATCTATACAAGAAGGCTTAAGCTTTAACGCCATTTGATCTCTTATTTCCATCATAGAGGACACGTACAGTATGAAAATGACCAGATATTAGCACTAGCATTAGAACGCTAGCATAAGCAAGTTAGCATTAGCATTCAAACTTAAACATTGCAGTACTTGCATTAATACAAGAAGGCTTAAGCTTTAACGCCATCTGATCTCTTATTTCCATCATCGAGGACACGTACAGTATGAAAATGAGCAGATATTAGCACTTGCATTAGATCGCTAGCATTAGCAAGTTAGCATTAGCATTCAAACTTTAACATTGCTGTATTTGCTTGTATACAAGAAGGGTTAAGCTTTAATGCTATCTAATCTAATATGCCCATGAAGGGTTATGCTTTAATGCCATCTCATCTAATATGCCCATGAAGGGTTATGCTTTAATGTCATCTGATTTCTTATTTCCTTCAAAGAGGACACGTACAGTAAGAAAATGACCTGATATTAGGACTAGCATTAGATCGCTAGCATTAGCAAGTTAGCATAAGCATTCAAACTTTAACATTGCTGTATTTGCATGTATACAAGAAGGGTTAAGCTTTAATGCCAACTGATCTCTTATTTCCATCATAGAGGACACGTACAGTATGTAAATGAGCAGATACTAGCACTAGCATTAGATAGCTAGCATTAGAAAGTTAAAATTAGCATTAAAACTTTAACATTGCTGTATTTGCATGAATAAAAGAAGCGTTAAGCTGTAATGCCAACAAATCTAATATGCCCATGAAGATATTTATCCCTTAATGCCATCTGATTTCTGATTTCCATTATAGAGGACACGTATGACAATACAGTATGAAAATGATCAGATATTAGCACTGGCATTAGATCGCTAGCATTAGCAAGTTAGCATAAGCATTCAAACTTTAAACATTGCTGTATTTGCATGTATACAAGAAGGGTTAAGCTTTAATGCCATCTAATGCTAATATGCCCATTAAAGGTTATGCTTTAATGCCATCTGATCTCTTATTTCCATCATAAAGGACACGCATTACAGTATGAAAATGACCAGATATTAGCACTAGCATTAGATATGCTAGCATTATCAAGTTAGCATTAGCATTCAAACTTAAACATTGCAGTACTTGCATGTATACAAGAAGGTTTTAATGCCATTAATCTAATATGCCCATGAAATGCTGTCATCTCTTATTTCCATCATAGAGGAACGTACAGTATGAAAATGACCAGATATTAGCACTTGCATTAGATCGTTAGCATTAGCAAGTTAGCATTAGCATTCAAACTTAAACATTGCAGTACTTGCATGTATACAAGAAAAGTTTAAGCTATCTATCGAAAATATGCCATTAAGGGTTATACCTTTAATGTCATCTGATCTCTTATTTCCATCATAGAGGACCGTACAGTATGAAAATGACCAGATATTAGATCGAGCATTAGATTGTTATTATTAGCAAGATAGCATTAGCAGTCAAACTTAAACATTGCAGTACTTGCATTTATACAAGAAGGGTTAAGCTTTAATGCCATCTAATCTAACATGCCCTTGAAGGGTTATGCTTTATTGCCATCTGATCTCTTATTTCCATCATAGAGGAAACATACAGTATGAAAATGACCAGATATTAGCACTTGCATTAGATCGCAATCATAAGGAAGTTAGCATTAGCTTTCAAACTTAAACATTGCAGTACTTGCATGTATACAAGAAAGCTTAAGCTTTAACCCCATCTGATCTCTTATTTCCATCGTTGAGGAGACCTACAGTATGAAAATGACCAGATATTAGCACTAGCATTAGATCGCTAGCATTAGCAAGTCAGCATTAGCATTTAAACTTAAACATTGCAGTACTTGCATGTATAAAAGAAGGGTTAAGCTTTAATGTCATCTAATCTAATATGCTCATTAAGGGTTATGCTTTTAATGTCATCTGATCTCTTATTTTCCATGATAGAGGACACGTGCAGTATGAAAATGACCAGATATTAGCGCTCATTAGATCGCTAGCATTAGCAAGTTAGCATAAGCATTCAAACTTTAACATTGCTGTATTTGCATGTATACAAGAAGGGTTAAGTTTAATGCCATCTAATCTAATATGCCCATGAAGGGTTATGCTTTAATGTCATCTGATCTCTTATTTCCATCATAGAGGACACAAACAGATATTATGACAATGATGCTAGATATTAGCTCTAGCATTCAAATCACTATTGCATTTGCATGTATACAAGAAGTTAAGCTTTTAATGCATCTTCAAATGCCCTTAAACATTGCAGTATTTTCATGTGCACAAGAATGAAACCAGGTTAAGCACTTTTAATGCCATCTAATCATTCAAATTTTATTGCCCATTATGAAGGGTTATGCCTTTAATGCCATCTGATCTCTCTGATTTCCATCATAGAGGACACGTACAGTATGAAAATGACCAGATATTAGCACTAGCATTAGATCGTTACCATTAGCAAGTTAGCATTAGCATTCAAACTTAAACATTATTGCTGTAAATGTATGAAGGGTTATGCTTTAATGCCAAGAAGGGTTAAGATTAGCATTTAATGCCATCTAATCTAATATGCCCATGAAGGGTTATGCTTTAATGCCATCTGATCTCTTATTTCCATCATTGAGGACACGTACAGTATGAAAATGACCAGATATTAGCACTAGCATTAGATCGCTAGCTAGCATTAGCAAGTTAGCATTAGCATTCAAACTTAAACATTGCAGTACTTGCATGAATACAAGAAGGGTTCAGCTTCAATGCCATCTAATCTAATATGCTCATGAAGGGTTATGCTTTAATGCCATCTGATCTCTTATTTCCATCATAGAGGACACATAAAGTATGAAAATGACCAGATATTAGCTCTAGCATTAGAATTTTAACATTGCTAGCATTAACAAGTTAGCATTAAAGCATTCAAAATTTAACATTGCTGTATTTGCATGAAAATACAAGAAGGGTTAAGCTTTAATGCTATCTAATCTAATATGCCCATGAAGGGTTATGCCATCTATAATGTCATCTGATCTCTTATTTCCATCATAGAGGACACAAACAGTATGAAAATGACAAGATATTAGCTCTAGCATTTGATTGCTAGCTTTAGCAAGTTACCATTTACATTCAAACTTAAACATTGCTAGGACTTGCATGTGATCTCTTATTTACAAGAAGGGTTAAGCACTTTAATGCCATCTAATCTAACATTTGCATGAATACAAGAAGGGTTATTTAATGCTATCTTTAATGCCATCTGATCTCTTTTTTTCCATCCTAGAGGACAAGATATTTCTAGCAGTTTAACAAGACTTGAAAATAAACATTGCAGACATTAGCACTAGCATTAGATCGTTACCATTAGCAAGTTAGCATAAGCATTCAAAATTTAACATTGCTGTATTTGCATGTATACAAGAAGGGTTAAGCTTTAATGCCATCTAATCTAATTTGCTCATGAATGGTTATGCTTGAATGCCATCTGATCTCTTATTTACATCATAGAGGCCTCTTACAGTATGAAAATGAGCAGATATTATCTCTAACATTAGATCGCTAGCATTAGCAAGTTAACATTAGCATTCAAACTTAAACATTGCAGTACTTGCATGTATACAAGAAGGGTTGAGCTTTAATGCCATCTTATCTAATATGCTCATGAAGGGTTATGCTTTAATGCCATTTGATCTCTCATTTACATCATAGAGGCCACGTACAGTATGAAAATGAGCAGATATTAGCACTAGCATTAGATCGCTAGCATTAGCAAGTTAGCATTAGCATTCAAACTTAAACATTGCAGAACTTGCATGTATACAAGAAGGGTTGAGCTTTAATGCCATCTAATCTAATATGCCCACGAAGGGTTAGGCTTTAATGCCATCTGATGTCTTATTTCCGTCAAAGAGGACATAATACAGTATGAAAATGACCAGATATTAGCACTAGCATTAGATCGCTAGCATTAGCAAGTTAGCATTAGCATTCAAACTTTAACATTGCTGTATTTGCATGTATACAAGAAGGCTTAAGCTTTAACGCCATCTGATCTCTTATTTCCATCGTCGAGGACACGTACAGTATGAAAATGACCAGATATTAGCACTAGCATTAGATCGCTAGCATTAGCAAGTTAGCATTAGCATTCAAACTTTAACATAGCTGTATTTGCATGTATACAAGAAGGGTTTAGCCTTAATGCTATATAATCTAATATGCCCATGAAGGGTTATGCTTTAATGCCATCTCATTTCTTATTTCCATCATTGAGGACACGTACAGTATGAAAATGACCAGATATTAGCACTAGCATAAGATCGCTAGCATTA
This sequence comes from Gymnothorax javanicus, assembly GCA_029692085.1. NCBI lineage: Eukaryota > Metazoa > Chordata > Actinopteri > Anguilliformes > Muraenidae > Gymnothorax > Gymnothorax javanicus. Next base: position 106,682,747 of record CM056202.1, read on the forward strand.
GCAGGTTAGCATTAGCATTCAAACTTTAACATAGCTGTATTTGCATGTATACAAGAAGGGTTTAGCCTTAATGCTATCTAATCTAATATGCCCATGAAGGGTTATGCTTTAATGCCATCTCATTTCTAATTTCCATCATTGAGGACACGTAGAGTATCAAAAGGACCAGATATTAGCACTAGCATTAGATCGCTAGCATTAGCAGGTTAGCATTAGCATTCAAACTTAAACATTGCAGTACTTGCATGTATACAAGAAGGGTTAAGCTTTAATGCCATCTAATCTAAAAGGCCCTTGAAGGGTTATGCTTTAATGAAATCTGATCTCTTATTTCTATCATTGAGGACACGTACAGTATGAAAATGACCAGATATTAGCACTAGCATTAGATCGCTAGCATTAGCAAGTTAGCATTAGCATTCAAACTTAAACATTGCAGTACTTGCATGTCTACAAGGAGGGTTAAGGTTTAATGCCATCTAATCTAATATGCCCATGAAGGGTTATGCTTTAATGTCATCTGATCTCTTATTTCCATGAAAGAGGACACGTACGGTATGACAATGACCAGTTATTAGCTCTAGCACTTGATTGCTAACATTAGCAAGTTAGCCTTCACATTCAAACTTAAACATTGCAGGACTTGCATGTGTACAAGAAGGTTTCAGCTTTAATGCCATCAAATCTAATTTGCCCATGAAGGGTTATGCTTTAATGCGATCTGATCTCTTATTTCCATCATAGAGGACACGTACAGTATGAAAATAACCAGATATTAGCACTAGCATTAGATCGTTACCATTAGCAAGTTAGCATTAGCATTCAAACTTAAAGATTGCAGTACTTGCATGAATACAAGAAGGGTTCAGCTTCAATGCCATCTAATCTAATATGCGCTTGAAGGGTCATGCTTTAATGCCATCTGATCTCTTATTTCCATCATTGAGGACACGTAAAGTATGAAAATGACGAGATATTAGCATTAGCATTAGATCGCTAGCATTAGCAAGTTAGCATAAGCATTCAAACTTTAACATTGCTGTATTTGCATGAATACAAGAAGGGTTAAGGTTTAATGCTATCTAATCTAATATGCCCATGAAGGGTTATGCTATAATGTCATCTGATCTCTTATTTCCATCATAGAGGACACGTACAGTATGAAAATGACAAGATATTCGCTCTAGCATTTGATTGCTAGCATTAGCAAGTTAGCCTTTACATTCAAACTTAAACATTGCAGGACTTGCATGTGTACAAGAAGGGTTAAGCTTTAATGCCATCTAATCTAATTTGCCCACGAAGGGTTATGCTTTAATGCCATCTGATCTCTTTTATCCATCCTAGAGGACACGTACAGACTGAAAATAACCAGACATTAGCACTAGCATTAGATCGTTACCATTAGCAAGTTAGCATTAGCATTCAAACTTAAACATTGCAGTACTTGCATGTATACAAGAAGGGTTAAGCTTTAATGCCATCTAATCTAATTTGCTCATGAAGGGTTATGCTTGAATGCCATCTGATCTCTTATTTACATCATAGAGGCCACGTACAGTATGAAAATGAGCAGATATTAGCTCCAGCATTAGATCGCTAGCATTAGCAAGTTAGCATTAGCATTTAAACTTAAACATTGCAGTACTTGCATGTATACAAGAAGGGTGGAGCTTTAATGCCATCTAATCTAATATGCTCATGAAGGGTTATGCTTTAATGCGATTTGATCTCTCCTTTACATCATAGAGGCCACGTACAGTATGAAAATGAGCAGATATTAGCTCTAGCATTAGATCGCTAGCATTAGCAAGTTAGCATTAGCATTCAAACTTAAACATAGCAGTACTTGCATGTATACAAGAAGGGTTGAGCTTTAATGCCATCTAATCTAATATGCCGACGAAGGGTTAAGCTTTATTGCCATCTAATCTAATATGCCGATGAAGATTCATGCTTTAATGCCATCGGATCTCTTATTTCCATAATAGAGGACACGTATAGTATGAAAATGACAAGATATTAGCACTAGCATTAGATCGCTAGCATTAGCAAGTCGGCATTAGCATTCAAACTTAAACATTGCAGTACTTGCATGTATACAAGAAGGCTTAAGCTTTAACGCCATTTCATCTCTTATTTCCATCATAGAGGACACGTACAGTATGAAAATGAGCAGATATTAGCACTAGCATTAGATCGCTAGCATTAGCAAGTTAGCATTAGCATTCAAACTTTAACATAGCTGTATTTGCATGTATACAAGAAGGTTTTAGCCTTAATGCTATCTAATCTTATATGCCCATGCAGGGCTATGCTTTAATGCCATCTCATTTCTTATTTCCATCATTGAGGACACGTACAGTATGAAAATGACCAGATATTAGCTCTAGCATTAGATCGCTAGCATTAGCAAGTTAACATTAGCATTCAAACTTAAACATTGCAGTACTTGCATGTATACTAGAAGGGTTAAGCTTTAATGCCATCTAATCTAATATGCCCTTGAAGGGTTATGCTTTAATGAAATCTGATCTCTAATTTCTATCATTGAGGACACGTACAGTATGAAAATGACCAGATATTAGCACTAGCATTAGATCGCTAGCATTAGCAAGTTAGCATTAGCATTCAAACTTAAACATTGCAGTACTTGCATGTCTACAAGAAGGCTTAAGCTTTAACGCCATTTGATCTCTTATTTCCATCATAGAGGACACGTACAGTATGAAAATGACCAGATATTAGCACTAGCATTTGATCGATAGCATTAGCAAGTTAGCATTAGCATTCAAACTTAAACATTGCCGTACTTGCATGTATACAAGAAGGGTTAAGCTTTAATGCCATATAATCTAATATGCCCTTGAAGGGTTATGATTTAATTAAATCTGATCTCTTATTTCTATCATTGAGGACACGTACAGTATGAAAATGACCAGATATTAGCACTAGCATTAGATCGCTAGCATTAGCAAGTTAGTATTAGCATTCAAACTTAAACATTGCAGTACTTGCATGTATACAAGAAGGGTTAAGCTTTAATGCCATCTAATCTAATATGCTCATTAAGGGTTATGCTTTAATGTCATCGGATCTCTTATTTCCTTCAAAGAGGACAAGTACAGTATGAAAATGACCAGATATTAGCTCTAGCATTAGATAGCTAGCATTAGCAAGTTAGCATTGGCATTCAAACTTAAACATTGCAGTTCTTGCATGTATACAAGAAGGGTTGAGATTTAATGCCATCTAATCTAATATGCCCACGAAGGGTTAGGCTTTAATGGCATCTGATCTCTTATTTCCTTCAAAGAGGAAACGTACAGTAAGAAAATGACCTGATATTAGGACTAGCATTAGATCGCTAGCATTAGCAAGTTAGCATTAGCATTCAAACTTAAACATTGCAGTACTTGCATGTATACAAGAAGGCTTAAGCTTTAATGCCATCTAATCTAATTTGCCCACGAAGGGTTATGCTTTAATGCCATCAGATCCCTTTTTTCCAGCCTAGAGGACACGTACAGACTGAAAATAACCAGACATTAGCACTAGCATTAGATCGTTACCATTACCAAGTTAGCATTAGCATTCAAACTTAAACATTGCAGTACTTGCATGTATACAAGAAGGGTTAAGCTTTAATGCCATCTAATCTATTTTGCTCATGATGGGTTATGCTTGAATGCCATCTGATCTCTCATTTACATCATAGAGGCCACGTACAGTATGAAAATGAGCAGATATTAGCTCCAGCATTAGATCGCTAGCATTAGCAAGTTAGCATTAGCATTTAAACTTAAACATTGCAGTACTTGCATGTATACAAGAAGGGTGGAGCTTTAATGGCATCTAATCTAATATGCTCATGAAGGGTTATGCTTTAATGCCATTTGATCTCTCCTTTACATCATAGAGGCCACGTACAGTATGAAAATGAGCAGATATTAGCTCTAGCATTAGATCGCTAGCATTAGCAAGTTAGCATTAGCATTCAAACTTAAACATAGCAGTACTTGCATGTATACAAGAAGGGTTAAGCTTTAATGCCATCTAATCTAATTTGCCCACGAAGGGTTATGCTTTAATGCCATCAGATCCCTTTTTTCCAGCCTAGAGGACACGTACAGACTGAAAATAACCAGACATTAGCACTAGCATTAGATCGTTACCATTACCAAGTTAGCATTAGCATTCAAACTTAAACATTGCAGTACTTGCATGTATACAAGAAGGGTTAAGCTTTAATGCCATCTAATCTATTTTGCTCATGATGGGTTATGCTTGAATGCCATCTGATCTCTCATTTACATCATAGAGGCCACGTACAGTATGAAAATGAGCAGATATTAGCTCCAGCATTAGATCGCTAGCATTAGCAAGTTAGCATTAGCATTTAAACTTAAACATTGCAGTACTTGCATGTATACAAGAAGGGTGGAGCTTTAATGGCATCTAATCTAATATGCTCATGAAGGGTTATGCTTTTAATGCCATTTGATCTCTGATTTACATCATAGAGGCCACGTACAGTATGAAAATGAGCAGATATTAGCTCTAGCATTAGATCGCTAGCATTAGCAAGTTAGCATTAGCATTCAAACTTAAACATAGCAGTACTTGCATGTATACAAGAAGGGTTGAGCTTTAATGCCATCTAATCTAATATGCCGACGAAGGGTTAAGCTTTATTGCCATCTAATCTAATATGCCGATCAAGATTCATGCTTTAATGCCATCGGATCTCTTATTTCCATCATAGAGGACACGTATAGTATGAAAATGACAAGATATTAGCACTAGCATTAGATCGCTAGCATTAGCAAGTCGGCATTAGCATTCAAACTAAAACATTGCAGTACTTGCATGTATACAAGAAGGCTTAAGCTTTAACGCCATTTGATCTCTTATTTCCATCATAGAGGACACGTACAGTATGAAAATGAGCAGATATTAGCACTAGCATTAGATCGCTAGCATTAGCAAGTTAGCATTAGCATTCAAACTTTAACATTGCTGTATTTGCTTGTATACAAGAAGGGTCAAGCTTTAATGCTATCTAATCTAATATGCCCATGAAGGGTTATCCCTTAATGACATCTGATTTCTGATTTCCATTATAGAGGACACGTACAGTATGAAAATGATCAGATATTAGCACTGGCATTAGATCGCTAGCATTAGCAAGTTAGCATAAGCATTCAAACTTTAACATTGCTGTATTTGCATGTATACAAGAAGGGTTAAGCTTTAATGCCATATAATATACTATGCCCATGAAAGGTTATGCTTTAATGCCATCTGATCTCTAATTTCCATCATAGAGGACACGAACAGTATGAAAATGACCAGATATTAGCACTAGCATTAGATCGCTAGCATTAGCAAGTTAGCATAAGCATTCAAACTTAAAAATTGCAGTACTTGCATGTATACAAGAAGGCTTAAGCTTTAACGCAATCTGATCTCTTATTTCCATCATCGAGGACACGTACAGTATGAAAATGACCAGATATTAGCACTAGCATTAGATCGCTAGCATTAGCAAGTTAGCATTAGCATTCATACTTAAAGATTGCAGTACTTGCATGGAAACAAAAAGGTTTAAGCTTCAATGCCATCTAATCTAAAATGCGCTTGAAGGGTTTTGCTTTAATGCCATCTGATCTCTTATTTCCATCATAGAGGACACGTACAGTATGAAAATGACCAGATATTAGCACTAGCAATAGATCGTTAGAATTAGTAAGTTAGCATTAGCATTCAAACTTAAACATTGCAGTACTTGCATGTATACAAGAAGGGTTAAGCTTTAATGTCATCTAATCTAATATGCCCATTAAGGGTTATGCTTTAATGTCATCTGATCTCTTATTTCCATGATCGAGGACACTTACGGTATGACAATGACCAGATATTAGCACTAGCATTAGATCGCTAGCATTAGCAAGTTAGCATAAGCATTCAAACTTTAACATTGCTGTATTTGCATGAATACAAGAAGGGTTAAGGTTTAATGCCATCTAATCTAATATGCCCATGAAGGGTTATGCTTTAATGTCATCTGATCTCTTATTTCCATCATAGAGGACACAAACAGTATGACAATGACAAGATATTAGCTCTAGCATTTGATTGCTAGCATTAGCAAGTTAGCCTTTACATTCAAACTTAAACATTGCAGGACTTGCATGTGTACAAGAAGGGTTAAGCTTTAATGCCATCTAATCTAATATGCTCATGAAGGGTTATGCTTTAATGCCATCTGATCTCTTTTTTCCATCCTAGAGGACACGTACAGAATGAAAATAACCAGACATTAGCACTTGCATTAGATCGTTACCATTAGCAAGTTAGCATTAGCATTCAAACTTAAACATTGCAGTACTTGCATGTATACAAGAAGGGTTGAGCTTTAATGCCATCTAATCTAATATGCTCATGAAGGGTTATGCTTTAATGCCATTTGATCTCTCATTTACATCATAGAGGCCACAAACAGTAGGAAAATGACCAGATATTAGCTCGAGCATTAGATCGCTAGCATTAGCAAGTTAGCATTAGCATTCAAACTTTAACAATGCTGTATTTGCATGTATACAAGAAGGGTTAAGCTTTAATGCTATCTAATCTAATATGCCCATGAAGGGTTATGCTTATATGCCATCTCTTCTCTTATTTCCATCATTGAGGACACGTACAGTATGAAAATGACCAGATATTAGCACTAGCATTACATCGCTAGCATTAGCAAGTTAGCATAAGCATTTAAACTTAAACATTGCAGTACTTGCATGTATACAAGAAGGGTTGAGCTTTAATGCAATCTAATCTAATATGCCCACGAAGTGTTAGGCTTTAATGGCATCTGATCTCTTATTTACGTCAAAGAGGATACGTACAGTATGAAAATGACCAGATATTAGGACTAGCATTAGATCGCTAGCATTAGCAAATTAGCATTAGCATTCAAACTTCAACATTGCTGTATTTGCATGAATACAAGAAGGGTTAAGCTTTAATGCTATCTAATCTAATATGCCCATGAAGGGTTATGCTTATATGCCATCTCTTCTCTTATTTCCATCATTGAGGACACGTACAGTATGAAAATGACCAGATATTAGCAGTAGCATTACACCTCTAGCATTAGCAAGTTAGCATAAGCATTTAAACTTAAACATTGCAGTACTTGCATGTATACAAGAAGGCTTAAGCTTTAATGCCATCTGATGTCTTATTTCCATTATAGAGGACATGTACAGTATGAAAATGACCAGATATTAGCACTAGCATTAGATCGCTAGCATTAGCAAGTTAGCATTAGCATTCAAACTTAAACATTGCAGTACTTGCATGTATACAAGAAGGCTTAAGCTTTAACGCCATTTGATCTCTTATTTCCATCATAGAGGACATGTACAGTATGAAAATGAACAGATATTAGCACTAGCATTAGATCGCTAGCATTAGCAAGTTAGCATTAGCATTCAAACTTAAACATTGCAGTACTTGCATGTGTACAAGAAGGCTTAAGCTTTAACGCCATCTGATCTCTTATTTCCATCATCGAGGACACGTATAGTATGAAAATGACCAGATATTAGCACTTGCATTAGATCGCTAGCATTAGCTAGTTAGCATTAGCATTCAAACTTTAACATTGCTGTATTTGCTTGCATACAAGAAGGGTTAAGCTTTAATGTTATCTAATCTAATATGCCCATGAAGGGTTATGCTTAAATGCGATCTCATCTCTTATTTCCATCATTGAGGATACGTACAATATGAAAATGACCAGATATTAGCACTATCATTAGATCACTAGAATTAGCAAGTTAGCATTAGCATTCAAACTTAAAGATTGCAGTACTTGCATGAATACAAGAAGGTTTCAGCTTCAATGCCATCTAATCTAATATGCGCTTGAAGGGTCATGCTTTAATGCCATCTGATCTCTTATTTCCATCATTGAGGACACGTAAAGTATGAAAATGACCAGATATTAGCACTAGCATTAGATCGCTAGCATTAGCAAGTTAGCATAAGCATTCAAACTTTAACATTGCTTTATTTGCATGAATACAAGAAGGGTTAAGGTTTAATGCTATCTAATCTAATATGCCCATGAAGGGTTATGCTATAATGTCATCTGATCTCTTATTTCCATCATAGAGGACACAAACAGTATGACAATGACAAGATATTAGCTCTAGCATTTGATTGCTAGCATTAGCAAGTTAGCCTTTACATTCAAACTTAAACATTGCAGGACTTGCATGTGTACAAGAAGGGTTAAGCTTTAATGCCATCTAATCTAATTTGCCCACGAAGGGTTATGCTTTAATGCCATCTGATCTCTTTTTTCCATCCTAGAGGACACGTACAGACTGAAAATAACCAGACATCAGCACTGGCATTAGATCGTTACCATTAGCAAGTTAGCATTAGCATTCAAACTTAAACACTGCAGTACTTGCATGTATACAAGAAGGGTTAAGCTTTAATGCCATCTAATCTAATTTGCTCATGAAGGGTTATGCTTGAATGCCATCTGATCTCTTATTTACATCATAGAGGCCACGTACAGTATGAAAATGAGCAGATATTAGCTCTAACATTAGATCGCTAGCATTAGCAAGTTAGCATTAGCATTCAAACTTAAACATTGCAGTACTTGCATGTATACAAGAAGGGTTGAGCTTTAATGCCATCTAATCTATTATGCTCATGAAGGGTTATGCTTTAATGCCATTTGATCTCTCATTTACATCATAGAGGCCACGTACAGTATGAAAATGAGCAGATAATAGCTCTAGCATTAGATCGCTAGCATAAGCAAGTTAGCATTAGCATTCAAACTTAAACATTGCAGTACTTGCATGTATACAAGAAGGGTTGAGCTTTAATGCCATCTAATCTAATATGCCCCACGAAGGGGGTTAGGCTTTAATGCCATCTGATGTCTTATTTCCGTCAAAGAGGACACGTACAGTATGAAAATGACCAGATATTAGCACTAGCATTAGATCGCTAGCATTAGCAAGTTAGCATTAGCATTCAAACTTTAACATTGCTGTATTTGCATGTATAGAAGAAGGGTTAAGCTTTAATGCCATTTGATCTCTTATTTCCATCGTAGAGGACACGTACAGTATGAAAATGAGCAGATATTAGCACTAGCATTAGATCGCTAGCATTAGCAAGTTAGCATTAGCATTAAAACTTAAACATTGCAGTACTTGCATGTATACAAGAAGGCTTAAGCTTTAACGCCATCTGATCTCTTATTTACGTCAAAGAGGACACGTACAGTATGAAAATGACCAGATATTAGCACTAGCATTAGATCGCTAGCATTAGCAAGTTAGCATTAGCATTCAAACTTTAACATAGCTGTATTTGCATGTATACAAGAAGGGTTTAGCCTTAATGCTATCTAATCTAATATGCCCATGAAGGTTTATGCTTTAATGCCATCTCATTTCTTATTTCCATCATTGAGGACACGTACAGTATGAAAATGACCAGATATTAGCACTAGCATTAGATCGCTAGCATTAGCAAGTTAGCATTAGCATTCAAACTTAAACATTGCAGTACTTGCATGTATACAAGAAGGGTTAAGCTTTAATGCCATCTAATCTAATATGCCCTTGAAGGGTTATGCTTTAATGAAATCTGATCTCTTATTTCTATCATTGAGGACACGTACAGTATGAAAATGACAAGATATTAGCACTAGCTTTAGATCGCTAGCATTAGCAAGTTAGCATTAGCATTCAAACTTAAACATTGCAGTACTTGCATGTATACAAGAAGGGTTAAGGTTTAATGCCATCTAATCTAATATGCCCATGAAGGGTTATGCTTTAATGTCATCTGATCTCTTATTTCCATGAAAGAGGACACGTACGGTATGACAATGACCAGTTATTAGCTCTAGCATTTGATTGCTAGCATTAGCAAGTTAGCCTTCACATTCAAACTTAAACATTGCAGGACTTGCATGTGTACAAGAAGGGTTAAGCTTTAATGCCATTTAATCTAATTTGCCCATGAAGGGTTATGCTATAATGTCATCTGATCTCTTATTTCCATCATAGAGGAAACAAACAGTATGACAATGACAATATATGAGCTCTAGCATTTGATTGCTAGCATTAGCAAGTTAGCCTTTACATTCAAACTTAAACATTGCAGGACTTGCATTTGTACAAGAAGGGTTAAGCTTTTAATGCCATTTAATCTAATTTGCCCATGAAGGGTTATGCTTTAATGCCATCTGATCTCTTTTTTCCATCCTAGAGGACACGTACAGACTGAAAATAACCAGACATTAGCACTAGCATTAGATCGTTACCATTGGCAAGTTAGCATTAGCATTCAAACTTAAACACTGCAGTACTTGCATGTATACAAGAAGGGTTAAGCTTTAATGCCATCTAATCTAATTTGCTCATGAAGGGTTATGCTTGAATGCCATCTGATCTCTTATTTACATCATAGAGGCCAAGTACAGTATGAAAATGAGCAGATATTAGCTCTAGCATTAGATCGCTAGCATTAGCAATTTAGCATTAGCATTCAAACTTAAACATTGCAGTACTTACATGTATACAAGAAGGGTTGAGCTTTAATGCCATCTAATCTAATATGCTCATGAAGGGTTATGCTTTAATGCCATTTGATCTCTCATTTACATCATAGAGGCCACGTACAGTATGAAAATGAGCAGATATTAGCTCTAGCATTAGATCGCTAGCATTAGCAAGTTAGCATTAGCATTCAAACTTAAACATTGCAGTACTTGCATGTATACAAGAAGGGTTGAGCTTTAATGCCATCTAATCTAATATGCCCACGAAGGGTTAGGCTTTAATGCCATCTGATGTCTTATTTCCGTCAAAGAGGACACGTACAGTATGAAAATGACCAGATATTAGCACTAGCATTAGATCGCTAGTATTAGCAAGTTAGCATTAGCATTCAAACTTTAACATTGCTGTATTTGCATGTATACAAGAAGGGTTAAGCTTTAATGCCATCTAATCTAAAATGCCGATGAAGAGTCATGCTTTAATGCCATCGGATTTCTTATTTCCATCATAGAGGACACGTATAGTATGAAAATGACAAGATCTTAGCACTAGCATTAGATCGCTAGCATTAGCAAGTCGGCATTAGCATTCAAACTTAAACATTGCAGTACTTGCATGTATACAAGAAGGCTTAAGCTTTAACGCCATCTGATCTCTTATTTACGTCAAAGAGGACACGTACAGTATGAAAATGAACAGATATTAGCACTAGCATTAGATCGCTAGCATTAGCAAGTTAGCATTAGCATTCAAACTTTAACATAGCTGTATTTGCATGTATACAAGAAGGGTTTAGCCTTAATGCTATCTAATCTAATATGCCCATGAAGGTTTATGCTTTAATGCCATCTCATTTCTTATTTCCATCATTGAGGACACGTACAGTATGAAAATGACCAGATATTAGCACTAGCATTAGATCGCTAGCATTAGCAAGTTAGCATTAGCATTCAAACTTAAACATTGCAGTACTTGCATGTATACAAGAAGGGGTTAAGCTTTAATGCCATCTAATCTAATATGCCCTTGAAGGGTTATGCTTTAATGAAATCTGATCTCTTATTTCTATCATTGAGGACACGACAGTATGAAAATGACAAGATATTAGCACTAGCTTTAGATCGCTAGCATTAGCAAGTTAGCATTAGCATTCAAACTTAAACATTGCAGTACTTGCATGTATACAAGAAGGGTTAAGCTTTAATGCCATCTAATCTAATATGCCCTTGAAGGGTTATGCTTTAATGAAATCTGATCTCTTATTTCTATCATTGAGGACACGTACAGTATGAAAATGACAAGATATTAGCACTAGCTTTAGATCGCTAGCATTAGCAAGTTAGCATTAGCATTCAAACTTAAACATTGCAGTACTTGCATGTATACAAGAAGGGTTAAGGTTTAATGCCATCTAATCTAATATGCCCATGAAGGGTTATGCTTTAATGTCATCTGATCTCTTATTTCCATGAAAGAGGACAAAAAACGGTATGACAATGACCAGTTATTAGCTCTAGCACTTGATTGCTAGCATTAGCAAGTTAGCCTTCACATTCAAACTTAAACATTGCAGGACTTGCATGTGTACAAGAAGGGTTAAGCTTTAATGCCATTTAATCTAATTTGCCCATGAAGGGTTATGCTATAATGTCATCTGATCTCTTATTTCCATCATAGAGGAAACAAACAGTATGACAATGACAATATATGAGCTCTAGCATTTGATTGCTAGCATTAGCAAGTTAGCCTTTACATTCAAACTTAAACATTGCAGGACTTGCATTTGTACAAGAAGGGTTAAGCTTTAATGCCATTTAATCTAATTTGCCCATGAAGGGTTATGCTTTAATGCCATCTGATCTCTTTTTTCCATCCTAGAGGACACGTACAGACTGAAAATAACCAGACATTAGCACTAGCATTAGATCGTTACCATTAGCAAGTTAGCATTAGCATTCAAACTTAAACACTGCAGTACTTGCATGTATACAAGAAGGGTTAAGCTTTAATGCCATCTAATCTAATTTGCTCATGAAGGGTTATGCTTGAATGCCATCTGATCTCTTATTTACATCATAGAGGCCAAGTACAGTATGAAAATGAGCAGATATTAGCTCTAGCATTAGATCGCTAGCATTAGCAATTTAGCATTAGCATTCAAACTTAAACATTGCAGTACTTACATGTATACAAGAAGGGTTGAGCTTTAATGCCATCTAATCTAATATGCTCATGAAGGGTTATGCTTTAATGCCATTTGATCTCTCATTTACATCATAGAGGCCACGTACAGTATGAAAATGAGCAGATATTAGCTCTAGCATTAGATCGCTAGCATTAGCAAGTTAGCATTAGCATTCAAACTTAAACATTGCAGTACTTGCATGTATACAAGAAGGGTTGAGCTTTAATGCCATCTAATCTAATATGCCCATTTCTTATTTGGAAGGGTTAGGCTTTAATGCCATCTGATGTCTTATTTCCGTCAAAGAGGACTTAAACATTGCAGTAGTATGTAAAAATGACCAGATATTAGCACTAGCATTAGATCGCTAGTATTAGCAAGTTAGCATTAGCATTCAAACTTTAACATTGCTGTATTTGCATGTATACAAGAAGGGTTAAGCTTTAATGCCATCTAATCTAAAATGCCGATGAAGAGTCATGCTTTAATGCCATCGGATTTCTTATTTCCATCATAGAGGACACGTATAGTATGAAAATGACAAGATCTTAGCACTAGCATTAGATCGCTAGCATTAGCAAGTCGGCATTAGCATTCAAACTTAAACATTGCAGTACTTGCATGTATACAAGAAGGCTTAAGCTTTAACGCCATCTGATCTCTTATTTCCATCGTCGATGACACGTACAGTATGAAAATGAGCAGATATTAGCACTAGCATTAGATCGCTAGCATTAGCAAGTTAGCATTAGCATTCAAACTTAAACATTGCAGTACTTGCATGTATACAAGAAGGCTTAAGCTTTAACGCCATCTGATCTCTTATTTCCATCGTCGATGACACGTACAGTATGAAAATGACCAGATATTAGCACTAGCATTAGATCGCTAGCATTAGCAAGTTAGCATTAGCATTCAAACTTTAACATAGCTGTATTTGCATGTATACAAGAAGGGTTTAGCCTTAATGCTATCTAATCTAATATGCCCATGAAGGGTTATGCTTTAATGCAATCTCATTTCTTATTTCCATCATTGAGGACACGTACAGTATGAAAATGACCAGATATTAGCACTAGCATTAGATCGCTAGCATTAGCAAGTTAACATTAGCATTCAAAATTAAACATTGCAGTACTTGCATGTATACAAGAAGGGTTAAGCTTTAATGCCATCTAATCTAATATGCCCTTGAAGGGTTATGCTTTAATGAAATCTGATCTCTTATTTCTATCATTGAGATCACGTACAGTATGAAAATGACCAGATATTAGCACTAGCATTAGATCGCTAGCATTAGCAAGTTAGCATTAGCATTCAAACTTAAACATTGCAGTACTTGCATTTATACAAGAAGGGTTATGGTTTAATGCCATCTAATCTAATATGCCCATGAAGGGTTATGCTTTAATGTCATCTGATCTCTTATTTCCATGAAAGAGGACACGTACGGTTTGACAATGACCAGTTATTAGCTCTAGCACTTGATTGCTAGTATTAGCAAGTTAGTCTTCACATTCAAACTTAAACATTGCAGGACTTGCATGTGTACAAGAAGGTTGAAGCTTTAATGCCATCAAATCTAATTTGCCCACGAAGGGTTATGCTTTAATGCAATCTGATCTCTTATTTCCATCATAGAGGACACGTACAGTATGAAAATAACCAGATATTAGCACTAGCATTAGATCGTTACCATTAGCAAGTTAGCATTAGCATTCAAACTTAAAGATTGCAGTACTTGCATGAATACAAGAAGGGTTCAGCTTCAAAGCCATCTAATCTAATATGCGCTTGAAGGGTCATGCTTTAATGCCATCTGATCTCTTATTTCCATCATTGAGGACACGTAAAGTATGAAAATGACCAGATATTAGCACTAGCATTAGACCGCTAGCATTAGCAAGTTAGCATAAGCATTCAAACTTTAACATTACTGTATTTGCATGAATACAAGAAGGGTTAAGGTTTTATGCTATCTAATCTAAAATGCCCATGAAGGGTTATGCTATAATGTCATCTGATCTCTTATTTCCATCATAGAGGACACAAAGAGTATGACAATGACAAGATATTAGCTCTAGCATTTGATTGCTAGCATTAGCAAGTTAGCCTTTACATTCAAACTTAAACATTGCAGTACTTGCATGTATACAAGAAGGGTTGAGCTTTAATGCCATCTAATCTAATAATAACCAGACATTGAAGGGTTATGCTTTTAATGCCATTTGATCTCTCATTTACATCATAGAGGCCACTGATCTCTTATTTACATAGACAGTATGAAAATGAGCAGATATTAGCTCTAGCATTAGATTAGATCGCTAGCATTAACAAGTTAGCATTAGATCTCTCATTTACATCATTCAAAGCAGATTTACCATTGCAGTACTTGCATGTATACAAGAAGGGTTGAGCTTTAATGCCATCTAATCTAATATGCCCACGAAGGGTTAGGCTTTAATGCCATCTGATGTCTTATTTCCGTCAAAGAGGACACGTACAGTATGAAAATGACCAGATATTAGCACTAGCATTAGATCGCTAGCATTAGCAAGTTAGCATTAGCATTCAAACTTTAAAATTGCTGTATTTGCATGTATACAAGAAGGGTAAAGCTTTAATGCCATCTAATCTAATATGCCGATGAAGAGTCATGCTTTAATGCCATCGGATCTCTTATTTCCATCATAGAGGACACGTATAGTATGAAAATGACAAGATGTTAGCACTAGCATTAGATCGCTAGCATTAGCAAGTCGGCATTAGCATTCAAACTTAAACATTGCAGTACTTGCATGTATACAAGAAAGCTTAAGCTTTAACGCCATTTGATCTCTTATTTCCATCATAGAGGACACGTACAGTATGAAAATTAGCAGATATTAGCACTAGCATTAGATCGCTAGCATTAGCAAGTCAGCATTAGCATTCAAACTTAAACATTGCAGTACTTGCATGTATACAAGAAGGCTTAAGCTTTGACGCCATCTGATCTCTTATTTCCATCGTCGAGGACACGTACAGTATGAAAATGACCAGATATTAGCACTAGCATTAGACCGCTAGCATTCGCAAGTTAGCATTAGCATTCAAACTTTAACATTGCTGTATTTGCATGAATACAAGTAGGGTTAAGCTTAAATGCTATCTAATCTAATTTGCCCACGAAGGGTTATGCTTTAATGCCATCTCATGTCTTATTTCCATCAAAGAAGATACGTACAGTATGAAAATGACCAGATATTAGCACTAGCATTAGATCGCTAGCATTAGCAAGTTAACATTAGCATTCAAACTTAAACATTGCAGTACTTGCATGTACACAAGAAGGGTTAAGCTTTAACGCCATCTAATCTAATATGCCCTTGAAGGGTTATGCTTTAATGAAATCTGATCTCTTATTTCTATCATTGAGGACACGTAGAGTATGAAAATGACCAGATATTAGCACTAGCATTAGATCGCTAGCATTAGCAAGTTAGCATTAGCATTCAAACTTAAACATTGCAGTACTTGCATGTATACAAGAAGGGTTAAGGTTTAATGCCATCTAATCTAATATGCCCATGAAGGGTTATGCTTTAATGTCATCTGATCTCTTATTTCCATGAAAGAGGACACGTACGGTATGACAATGACCAGTTATTAGCTCTAGCACTTGATTGCTAGCATTAGCAAGTTAGCCTTCACATTCAAACTTAAACATTGCAGGACTTGCATGTGTACAAGAAGGTTTTAGCTTTAATGCCATCAAATCTAATTTGCCCACGAAGGGTTATGCTTTAATGCCATCTGATCTCTTATTTCCATCATAGAGGACACGTACAGTATGAAAATAACCAGATATTAGCACTAGCATTAGATCGTTACCATTAGCAAGTTAGCATTAGCATTCAAACTTAAAGATTGCAGTACTTGCATGAATACAAGAAGGGTTCAGCTTCAATGCCATATAATCTAATATGCTCTTGAAGGGTCATGCTTTAATGCCATCTGATCTCTTATTTCCATCATTGAGGACACGTAAAGTATGAAAATGACCAGATATTAGCACTAGCATTAGATCGCTAGCATTAGCAAGTTAGCATAAGCATTCAAACTTTAACATTGCTGTATTTGCATGAATACAAGAAGGGTTAAGGTTTAATGCTATCTAATCTAATATGCCCATGAAGGGTTATGCTATAATGTCATCTGATCTCTTATTTCCATCATTGAGGAAACAAACAGAATGACAATGACAATATATGAGCTCTAGCATTTGATTGCTAGCATTAGCAAGTTAGCCTTTACATTCAAACTTAAACATTGCAGGACTTGCATGTGTACAAGAAGGGTTAAGCTTTAATGCCATTTAATCTAATTTGCCCATGAAGGGTTATGCTTTAATGCCATCTGATCTCTTTTTTCCATCCTAGAGGACACGTACAGACTGAAAATAACCAGACATTAGCACTAGCATTAGATCGTTACCATTAGCAAGTTAGCATTAGCATTCAAACTTAAACACTGCAGTACTTGCATGTATACAAGAAGGGTTAAGCTTTAATGCCATCTAATCTAATTTGCTCATGAAGGGTTATGCTTGAATGCCATATGATCTCTTATTTACATCATAGAGGCCAAGTACAGTATGAAAATGAGCAGATATTAGCTCTAGCATTAGATCGCTAGCATTAGCAAGTTAGCATTAGCATTCAAACTTAAACATTGCAGTACTTACATGTATACAAGAAGGGTTGAGCTTTAATGCCATCTAATCTAATATGCTCATGAAGGGTTATGCTTTAATCCCATTTGATCTCTCATTTACATCATAGAGGCCACGTACAGTATGAAAATGAGCAGATATTAGCTCTAGCATTAGATCGCTAGCATTAGCAAGTTAGCATTAGCATTCAAACTTAAACATTGCAGTACTTGCATGTATACAAGAAGGGTTGAGCTTTAATGCCATCTAATCTAATATGCCCACGAAGGGTTAGGCTTTAATGCCATCTGATGTCTTATTTCCGTCAAAGAGGACACGTACAGTATGAAAATGACCAGATATTAGCACTAGCATTAGATCGCTAGCATTAGCAAGTTAGCATTAGCATTCAAACTTTAACATTGCTGTATTTGCATGTATACAAGAAGGGTTAAGCTTTAATGGCATCTAATCTAATATGCCGATGAAGAGTCATGCTTTAATGCCATCGGATTTCTTATTTCCATCATAGAGGACACGTATAGTATGAAAATGACAAGATATTTGCACTAGCATTAGATCGCTAGCATTAGCAAGTCGGCATTAGCATTCAAACTAAAACATTGCAGTACTTGCATGTATACAAGAAGGCTTAAGCGTTAACGCCATTTGATCTCTTATTTCCATCATAGAGGACACGTACAGTATGAAAATGAGCAGATATTAGCACTAGCATTAGATCGCTAGCATTAGCAAGTTAGCATTAGCATTCAAACTTAAACATTGCAGTACTTGCATGTATACAAGAAGGCTTAAGCTTTAACGCCATCTGATCTCTTATTTCCATAAATCGATGACACGTACAGTATGAAAATGACCAGATATTAGCACTAGCATTAGATCGCTAGCATTAGCAAGTTAGCATTAGCATTCAAACTTTAACATAGCTGTATTTGCATGTATACAAGAAGGGTTTAGCCTTAATGCTATCTAATCTAATATGCCCATGAAGGGTTATGCTTTAATGCCATCTCATTTCTTATTTCCATCATTGAGGACACGTACAGTATGAAAATGACCAGATATTAGCACTAGCATTAGATCGCTAGCATTAGCAAGTTAACATTAGCATTCAAACTTAAACATTTCAGTACTTGCATGTATACAAGAAGGGTTTAGCTTTAATGCCATCTAATCTAATATGCCCTTGAAGGGTTATGCTTTAATGAAATCTGATCTCTTATTTCTATCATTGAGATCACGTACAGTATGAAAATGACCAGATATTAGCACTAGCATTAGATCGCTAGCATTAGCAAGTTAGCATTAGCATTCAAACTTAAACATTGCAGTACTTGCATTTATACAAGAAGTGTTAAGGTTTAATGCCATCTAATCTAATATGCCCATGAAGGGTTATGCTTTAATGTCATCTGATCTCTTATTTCCATGAAAGAGGACACGTCGGTATGACAATGACCAGTTATTAGCTCTAGCACTTGATTGCTAGCATTAGCAAGTTAGTCTTCACATTCAAACTTAAACATTGCAGGACTTGCATGTGTACAAGAAGGTTTAAGCTTTAATGCCATCAAATCTAATTTGCCCACGAAGGGTTATGCTTTAATGCCATCTGATCTCTTATTTCCATCATAGAGGACACGCGTACAGTATGAAAAAAAACCAGATATTAGAACTAGCATTAGATCGTTACCATTAGCAAGTTAGCATTAGCATTCAAATTAAACATTGCAGTACTTGCATGTATACAAGAAGGGTTAAGGTTTAATGCCATCTAATCTAATATTCCCATGAAGGGTTATGCTTTAATGTCAGCTGATCTCTTATTTCCATGAAAGAGGACACGTAAGATATGACAATGACCAGTTATTAGCTCTAGCACTTGATTGCTAGCATTTGCAAGTTAGCCTTCACATTCAAACTTAAACATTGCAGGACTTGCATGTGTACAAGAAGGTTTAAGCTTTAATGCCATCAAATCTAATTTGCCCACGAAGGGTTATGCTTTAATGCAATCTGATCTCTTATTTCCATCATAGAGGACACGTACAATATGAAAATACCCAGATATTAGCACTAGCATTAGATCGTTACCATTAGCAAGTTAGCATTAGCATTCAAACTTAAAGATTGCAGTACTTGCATGAATACAAGAAGGGTTCAGCTTCAATGCCATCTAATCTAATATGCGCTTGAAGGGTCATGCTTTAATGCCATCTGATCTCTTATTTCCATCATTGAGGACACGTAAAGTATGAAAATGTCCAGATATTAGCACTAGCATTAGATCGCTAGCATTAGCAAGTTAGCATAAGCATTCAAACTTTAACATTACTGTATTTGCATGAATACAAGAAGGGTTAAGGTTTTATGCTATCTAATCTAATATGCCCATGAAGGGTTATGCTATAATGTCATCTGATCTCTTATTTCCATCATAGAGGACACAAAGAGTATGACAATGACAAGATATTAGCTCTAGCATTTGATTGCTAGCATTAGCAAGTTAGCCTTTACATTCAAACTTAAACATTGCAGGACTTTCATGTGTACAAGAAGGGTTAAGCTTTAATGCCATCTGATCTCTTTTTTCCATCCTAGAGGACACGTACAGATTGAAAATAACCAGACATTAGCACAAGCATTAGATCGTTACCATTAGCAAGTTAGCATTAGCATTCAAACTTAAACACTGCAGTACTTGCATGTATACAAGAAGGGTTAAGCTTTAATGCCATCTAATCTAATTTGCTCATGAAGGGTTATGTTTGAATGCCATCTGATCTCTTATTTACATCATAGAGGCCACGTACAGTATGAAAATGAGCAGATATTAGCTCTAGCATTAGATCGCTAGCATTAGCAAGTTAGCATTAGCATTCAAACTTAAACATTGCAGTACTTGCATGTATACAAAAAGGGTTGAGCTTTAATGCCATCTAATCTAATATGCTCATGAAGGGTTATGCTTTAATGCCATTTGATCTCTCATTTACATCATAGAGGCCACGTACAGTATGAAAATGGGCAGATATTAGCTCTAGCATTAGTTCGCTAGCATTAGCAAGTTAGCATTAGCATTCAAACTTTAACATTGCAGTACTTGCATGTATACAAGAAGGGTTGAGCTTTAATGCCATCTAATCTAATATGCCCACGAAGGGTTAGGCTTTAATGCCATCTGATGTCTTATTTCCGTCAAAGAGGACACGTGCAGTATGAAAATGACCAGATATTAGCACTAGCATTAGATCGCTAGCATTAGCAAGTTAGCATTAGCATTCAAACTTTAACATTGCTGTATTTGCATGTATACAAGAAGGGTTAAGCTTTAATGCCATCTAATCTAATATGCCGATGAAGAGTCATGCTTTAATGCCATCGGATCTCTTATTTCCATCATAGAGGACACGTATAGTATGAAAATGACAAGATGTTAGCACGAGCATTAGATCGCTAGCATTAGCAAGTCGGCATTAGCATTCAAACTTAAACATTGCAGTACTTGCATGTATACAAGAAAGCTTAAGCTTTAACGCCATTTGATCTCTTATTTCCATCATAGAGGACACGTACAGTATGAAAATGAGCAGATATTAGCACTAGCATTAGATCGCTAGCATTAGCAAGTTAGCATTAGCATTCAAACTTAAACATTGCAGTACTTGCATGTATACAAGAAGGCTTAAGCTTTGACGCCATCTGATCTCTTATTTCCATCGTCGAGGACACGTACAGTATGAAAATGACCAGATATTAGCACTAGCATTAGATCGCTAGCATTACCAAGTTAGCATTAGCATTCAAACTTTAACATAGCTGTATTTGAATGTATACAATAAGGGTTTAGCCTTAATGCTATCTAATCTAATATGCCCATGAAGGGTTATGATTTAATGCCATCTCATTTCTTATTTCCATCATTGAGGACACGTACAGCATGAATATGACCAGATATTAGCACTAGCATTAGATCGCTAGCATTAGCAAGTTAACATTAGCATTCAAACTTAAACATTGCAGTACTTGCATTTATACAAGAAGGGTTAAGGTTTAATGCCATCTAATCTAATATGCCCATGAAGGGTTATGCTTTAATGTCATCTGATCTCTTATTTCCATGAAAGAGGACACGTACGGTATGACAATGACCAGTTATTAGCTCTAGCACTTGATTGCTAGCATTAGCAAGTTAGCCTTCACATTCAAACTTAAACATTGCAGGACTTGCATGTGTACAAGAAGGTTTAAGCTTTAATGCCATCAAATCTAATTTGCCCAAGAAGGTTTATGCTTTAATGCCATCTGATCTCTTATTTCCATCATAGAGGACACGTACAGTATGAAAATAACCAGATATTAGCACAAGCATTTGATCGTTACCATTAGCAAGTTAACATTAGCATTCAAACTTAAACATTGCAGTACTTGCATGTATACAAGAAGGGTTAAGCTTAAATGCCATCTAATCTAATATGCTCATGAAGGGTTATGCCAATGCCATCTGATCTCTTATTTACATCATAGAGGCCACGTACAGAAAGAAAATGACCAGAAATTAGGACTAGCATTAGATCGATAGCATTAGCAAGTTAGCATTCGCATTCAAACTTTAACATTGCTGTATTTGCATGTATACAAGAAGGGTTAAGCTTTAATGCTATCTAATCTAATATGCCCATGAAGGGTGATGCTTAAATGGCATCTCTTCACTTATTTCCATAATTGAGGACAAGAACAGTATGAACATGACCAGATATTAGCACTAGCATTAAATCGCTAGCATTAGCAAGTTAGCAAAAGCATTCAAACTTAAACATTGCAGTACTTGCATGTATACAAGAAGGCTTAAGCTTGAATGCGATCTGATCTCTTATTTCCATCATAGAGGACACGTACAGTATGAAAATGACCAGATATTAGCACTAGCATTAGATCGCTAGCATTCGCAAGTTAGCATTAGCATTCAAACTTAAACATTGCAGTACTTGCATCTATACAAGAAGGCTTAAGCTTTAACGCCATTTGATCTCTTATTTCCATCATAGAGGACACGTACAGTATGAAAATGACCAGATATTAGCACTAGCATTACATCGCTAGCATTAGCAAGTTAGCATTAGCATTCAAACTTAAACATTGCAGTACTTGTATGTATACAAGAAGGCTTAAGCTTTAACGCCATCTGATCTCTTATTTCCATCATCGAGGACACGTACAGTATGAAAATGAGCAGATATTAGCACTTGCATTAGATCGCTAGCATTAGCAAGTTAGCATTAGCATTCAAACGTTAACATTGCTGTATTTGCTTGTATACAAGCGGGGTTAAGCTTTAATGCGATCTAATCTAATATGGTCATTAAGGGTTATGCTTTAATGTCATCGGATGTCTTATTTCCATTATAGAGGACACATACAGTATGACAATGACAAGATATTAGCTCAAGCATTTGATTGCTAGCATTAGCAAGTTAGCCTTTACATTCAAACTTAAACATTGCAGTACTTGCATGTGTACAAGAAGGGTTAAGCTTTAATGCCATCTAATCTAATATGCCCACGAAGGGTTATGCTCTAATGCCATCTGATCTCTTATTTCCATCATAGAGGACACGTACGGTATGAAAATGACCAGATATTAGCTCTAGCATTAGATAGCTAGCATTAGCAAGTAAGCATTAGCATTCAAACTTAAACATTGCAGTACTTGCATGTATACAAGAAGGGTTGAGCTTTAATGCCATCTAATCTAATATGCCCGCGAAGGGTTAGGCTTTAATGGCATCTGATCTCTTATTTCCGTCAAAGAGGACACGTACAGTAAGAAAATGACCTGATATTAGGACTAGCATTAGATCGCTAGCATTAGCAAGTTAGCATTAGCATTCAAACTTAAACATTGCAGTACTTTCATCTATACAAGAAGGGTTAAGCTTTAATGCTATCTAATCTAATATGCCCATGAAGGGTTATGCTTTAATGCCATCTGATCTCTCATTTACATCATAGAGGCCACGTACAGTATGAAAATGAGCAGATATTAGCTCTAGCATTAGATCGCTAGCATTAGCAAGTTAGCATTAGCATTCATACTTAAACATTGCAGTACTTGCATGTATACAAGAAGGGTTGAGCTTTATTGCCATCTAATCTAATATGCCCACGAAGGCTTAGCCTTTAATGGCATCTGATCTCTTATTTCCATCATAGAGGACACGTACAGTATGTAAATGAGCAGATATTAGCACTAGCATTAGATCGCTAGCATTAAAAAGTTAAAATTAGCATTCAAACTTTAACATTGCTGTATTTGCATGAATAAAAGAAGCGTTAAGCTGTAATGCCAACTAATCTAATATGCCCATGAAGTGTTATCCCTTAATGCCATCTGATTTCTGATTACATTATAGAGGACACGTACAGTATGAAAATGATCAGATATTAGCACTGGCATTAGATCGCTAGCATTAGCAAGTTAGCATAAGCATTCAAACTTTAACATTGCTGTATTTGCATGTATACAAGAGGGGTTAAGCTTTAATGCCATCTAATATACTATGCCCATGAAAGGTTATGCTTTAATGCCATCTGATCTCTTATTTCCATCATAGAGGACACGAACAGTATGAAAATTATCAGATATTAGCACTAGCATTAGATCGCTAGCATTAGCAAGTTAGCATTAGCATTCAAACTTAAACAATGCAGTACTTGCATGGATACAAGAAGGGTTAAGCTTCAATGCCATCTAATCTAAAATGCGCTTGAAGGGTTATGCTTGAATGCCATCTGATCTCTAATTTCCATCATTGAGGACACGTACAGTATGAAAATGACCAGATATTAGCACTAGCATTAGATCGCTAGCATTAGCAAGTTAGCATAAGCATTCAAACTTTAACATTGCTGTATTTGCATGAATACAAGAAGGGTTAAGGTTTAATGCTATCTAATCTAATATGCCCATGAAGGGTTATGCTATAATGTCATCTGATCTCTTATTTCCATCATTGAGGAAACAAACAGAATGACAATGACAATATATGAGCTCTAGCATTTGATTGCTAGCATTAGCAAGTTAGCCTTTACATTCAAACTTAAACATTGCAGGACTTGCATGTGTACAAGAAGGGTTAAGCTTTAATGCCATTTAATCTAATTTGCCCATGAAGGGTTATGCTTTAATGCCATCTAATCTCTTTTTTCCATCCTAGAGGACACGTACAGACTGAAAATAACCAGACATTAGCACTAGCATTAGATCGTTACCATTAGCAAGTTAGCATTAGCATTCAAACTTAAACACTGCAGTACTTGCATGTATACAAGAAGGGTTAAGCTTTAATGCCATCTAATCTAATTTGCTCATGAAGGGTTATGCTTGAATGCCATATGATCTCTTATTTACATCATAGAGGCCAAGTACAGTATGAAAATGAGCAGATATTAGCTCTAGCATTAGATCGCTAGCATTAGCAAGTTAGCATTAGCATTCAAACTTAAACATTGCAGTACTTACATGTATACAAGAAGGGTTGAGCTTTAATGCAATCTAATCTAATATGCTCATGAAGGGTTATGCTTTAATGCCATTTGATCTCTCATTTACATCATAGAGGCCACGTACAGTATGAAAATGAGCAGATATTAGCTCTAGCATTAGATCGCTAGCATTAGCAAGTTAGCATTAGCATTCAAACTTAAACATTGCAGTACTTGCATGTATACAAGAAGGGTTGAGCTTTAATGCCATCTAATCTAATATGCCTTACGAAGGGTTAGGCTTTAATGCCATCTGATGTCTTATTTCCGTCAAAGAGGACACGTACAGTATGAAAATGACCAGATATTAGCACTAGCATTAGATCGCTAGCATTAGCAAGTTAGCATTAGCATTCAAACTTTAACATTGCTGTATTTGCATGTATACAAGAAGGGTTAAGCTTTAATGGCATCTAATCTAATATGCCGATGAAGAGTCATGCTTTAATGCCATCGGATTTCTTATTTCCATCATAGAGGACACGTATAGTATGAAAATGACAAGATATTAGCACTAGCATTAGATCGCTAGCATTAGCAAGTCGGCATTAGCATTCAAACTAAAACATTGCAGTACTTGCATGTATACAAGAAGGCTTAAGCGTTAACGCCATTTGATCTCTTATTTCCATCATAGAGGACACGTACAGTATGAAAATGAGCAGATATTAGCACTAGCATTAGATCGCTAGCATTAGCAAGTTAGCATTAGCATTCAAACTTAAACATTGCAGTACTTGCATGTATACAAGAAGGCTTAAGCTTTAAGCCATCTGATCTCTTATTTCCATAAATCGATGACACGTACAGTATGAAAATGACCAGATATTAGCACTAGCATTAGATCGCTAGCATTAGCAAGTTAGCATTAGCATTCAAACTTTAACATAGCTGTATTTGCATGTATACAAGAAGGGTTTAGCCTTAATGCTATCTAATCTAATATGCCCATGAAGGGTTATGCTTTAATGCCATCTCATTTCTTATTTCCATCATTGAGGACACGTACAGTATGAAAATGACCAGATATTAGCACTAGCATTAGATCGCTAGCATTAGCAAGTTAACATTAGCATTCAAACTTAAACATTTCAGTACTTGCATGTATACAAGAAGGGTTAAGCTTTAATGCAATCTAATCTAATATGCCCTTGAAGGGTTATGCTTTAATGAAATCTGATCTCTTATTTCTATCATTGAGATCACGTACAGTATGAAAATGACCAGATATTAGCACTAGCATTAGATCGCTAGCATTAGCAAGTTAGCATTAGCATTCAAACTTAAACATTGCAGTACTTGCATTTATACAAGAAGTGTTAAGGTTTAATGCCATCTAATCTAATATGCCCATGAAGGGTTATGCTTTAATGTCATCTGATCTCTTATTTCCATGAAAGAGGACACGTACGGTATGACAATGACCAGTTATTAGCTCTAGCACTTGATTGCTAGCATTAGCAAGTTAGTCTTCACATTCAAACTTAAACATTGCAGGACTTGCATGTGTACAAGAAGGTTTAAGCTTTAATGCCATCAAATCTAATTTGCCCACGAAGGGTTATGCTTTAATGCCATCTGATCTCTTATTTCCATCATAGAGGACACGTACAGTATGAAAATAACCAGATATTAGCACTAGCATTAGATCGTTACCATTAGCAAGTTAGCATTAGCATTCAAACTTAAACATTGCAGTACTTGCATGTATACAAGAAGGGTTAAGGTTTAATGCCATCTAATCTAATATTCCCATGAAGGGTTATGCTTTAATGTCAGCTGATCTCTTATTTCCATGAAAGAGGACACGTAAGGTATGACAATGACCAGTTATTAGCTCTAGCACTTGATTGCTAGCATTTGCAAGTTAGCCTTCACATTCAAACTTAAACATTGCAGGACTTGCATGTGTACAAGAAGGTTTAAGCTTTAATGCCATCAAATCTAATTTGCCCACGAAGGGTTATGCTTTAATGCAATCTGATCTCTTATTTCCATCATAGAGGACACGTACAATATGAAAATACCCAGATATTAGCACTAGCATTAGATCGTTACCATTAGCAAGT
Source organism: Gymnothorax javanicus (assembly GCA_029692085.1). Classification (NCBI taxonomy): domain Eukaryota; kingdom Metazoa; phylum Chordata; class Actinopteri; order Anguilliformes; family Muraenidae; genus Gymnothorax; species Gymnothorax javanicus. The sequence continues at coordinate 106,709,864 of CM056202.1, forward strand.
TAGCATTAGCATTCAAACTTAAATATTGCAGTACTTGCATGAATACAAGAAGGGTTCAGCTTCAATGCCATCTAATCTAATATGCGCTTGAAGGGTCATGCTTTAATGCCATCTGATCTCTTATTTCCATCATTGAGGACACGTAAAGTATGAAAATGACCAGATATTAGCACTAGCATTAGATCGCTAGCATTAGCAAGTTAGCATAAGCATTCAAACTTTAACATTACTGTATTTGCATGAATACAAGAAGGGTTAAGGTTTTATGCTATCTAATCTAATATGCCCATGAAGGGTTATGCTATAATGTCATCTGATCTCTTATTTCCATCATAGAGGACACAAAGAGTATGACAATGACAAGATATTAGCTCTAGCATTTGATTGCTAGCATTAGCAAGTTAGCCTTTACATTCAAACTTAAACATTGCAGGACTTTCATGTGTACAAGAAGGGTTAAGCTTTAATGCCATCTGATCTCTTTTTTAGAGGACACGTACAGATTGAAAATAACCAGACATTAGCACAAGCATTAGATCGTTACCATTAGCAAGTTAGCATTAGCATTCAAACTTAAACACTGCAGTACTTGGATGTATACAAGAAGGGTTAAGCTTTAATGCCATCTAATCTAATTTGCTCATGAAGGGTTATGTTTGAATGCCATCTGATCTCTTATTTACATCATAGAGGCCACGTACAGTATGAAAATGAGCAGATATTAGCTCTAGCATTAGATCGCTAGCATTAGCAAGTTAGCATTAGCATTCAAACTTAAACATTGCAGTACTTGCATGTATACAAAAAGGGTTGAGCTTTAATGCCATCTAATCTAATATGCTCATGAAGGGTTATGCTTTAATGCCATTTGATCTCTCATTTACATCATAGAGGCCACGTACAGTATGAAAATGGGCAGATATTAGCTCTAGCATTAGATCGCTAGCATTAGCAAGTTAGCATTAGCATTCAAACTTTAACATTGCAGTACTTGCATGTATACAAGAAGGGTTGAGCTTTAATGCTATCTAATCTAATATGCCCACGAAGGGTGAGGCTTTAATGCCATCTGATGTCTTATTTCCGTCAAAGAGGACACGTACAGTATGAAAATGACCAGATATTAGCACTAGCATTAGATCGCTAGCATTAGCAAGTTAGCATTAGCATTCTAACTTTTACATTGCTGTATTTGCATGTATACAAGAAGGGTTAAGCTTTAATGCCATCTAATCTAATATGCCGATGAAGAGTCATGCTTTAATGCCATCGGATCTCTTATTTCCATCAAAGAGGACACGTATAGTATGAAAATGACAAGATGTTAGCACTAGCATTAGATCGCTAGCATTAGCAAGTCGGCATTAGCATTCAAACTTAAACATTGCAGTACTTGCATGTATACAAGAAAGCTTAAGCTTTAACGCCATTTGATCTCTTATTTCCATCAAAGAGGACACGTACAGTATGAAAATGAGCAGATATTAGCACTAGCATTAGATCGCTATCATTAGCAAGTTAGCATTAGCATTCAAACTTAAACATTGCAGTACTTGCATGTATACAAGAAGGCTTAAGCTTTGACGCCATCTGATCTCTTATTTCCATAAATGGGGACACGTACAGTATGAAAATGACCAGATATTAGCACTAGCATTAGATCGCTAGCATTACCAAGTTAGCATTAGCATTCAAACTTTAACATAGCTGTATTTGAATGTATACAATAAGGGTTTAGCCTTAATGCTATCTAATCTAATATGCCCATGAAGGGTTATGATTTAATGCCATCTCATTTCTTATGTCCATCATTGAGGACACGTACAGCATGAATATGACCAGATATTAGCACTAGCATTAGATCGCTAGCATTAGCAAGTTAACATTAGCATTCAAACTTAAACATTGCAGTACTTGCATTTATACAAGAAGGGTTAAGGTTTAATGCCATCTAATCTAATATGCCCATGAAGGGTTATGCTTTAATGTCATCTGATCTCTTATTTCCATGAAAGAGGACACGTACGGTATGACAATGACCAGTTATTAGCTCTAGCACTTGATTGCTAGCATTAGCAAGTTAGCCTTCACATTCAAACTTAAACATTGCAGGACTTGCATGTGTACAAGAAGGTTTAAGCTTTAATGCCATCAAATCTAATTTGCCCAAGAAGGTTTATGCTTTAATGCCATCTGATCTCTTATTTCCATCATAGAGGACACGTACAGTATGAAAATAACCAGATATTAGCACAAGCATTTGATCGTTACCATTAGCAAGTTAACATTAGCATTCAAACTTAAACATTGCAGTACTTGCATGTATACAAGAAGGGTTAAGCTTAAATGCCATCTAATCTAATATGCTCATGAAGGGTTATGCATATGCCATCTGATCTCTTATTTACATCATAGAGGCCACGTACAGAATGAAAATGACCAGAAATTAGGACTAGCATTAGATTGATAGCATTAGCAAGTTAGCATTCGCATTCAAACTTTAACATTGCTGTATTTGCATGTATACAAGAAGGGTTAAGCTTTAATGCTATCTAATCTAATATGCCCATGAAGGGTGATGCTTAAATGGCATCTCTTCACTTATTTCCATAATTGAGGACAAGAACAGTATGAACATGACCAGATATTAGCACTAGCATTAAATCGCTAGCATTAGCAAGTTAGCAAAAGCATTCAAACTTAAACATTGCAGTACTTGCATCTATACAAGAAGGCTTAAGCTTTAACGCCATTTGATCTCTTATTTCCATCATAGAGGACACGTACAGTATGAAAATGACCAGATATTAGCACTAGCATTAGATCGCTAGCATTAGCAAGTTAGCATTAGCATTCAAACTTAAACATTGCAGTACTTGTATGTATACAAGAAGGCTTAAGCTTTAACGCCATCTGATCTCTTATTTCCATCATCGAGGACACGTACAGTATGAAAATGAGCAGATATTAGCACTTGCATTAGATCGCTAGCATTAGCAAGTTAGCATTAGCATTCAAACGTTAACATTGCTGTATTTGCTTGTATACAAAGCGGGGTTAAGCTTTAATGCGATCTAATCTAATATGGTCATTAAGGGTTATGCTTTAATGTCATCGGATGTCTTATTTCCATTATAGAGGACACATACAGTATGACAATGACAAGATATTAGCTCAAGCATTTGATTGCTAGCATTAGCAAGTTAGTCTTTACATTCAAACTTAAACATTGCAGTACTTGCATGTGTACAAGAAGGGTTAAGCTTTAATGCCATCTAATCTAATATGCCCACGAAGGGTTATGCTCTAATGCCATCTGATCTCTTATTTCCATCATAGAGGACACGTACGGTATGAAAATGACCAGATATTAGCTCTAGCATTAGATAGCTAGCATTAGCAAGTAAGCATTAGCATTCAAACTTAAACATTGCAGTACTTGCATGTATACAAGAAGGGTTGAGCTTTAATGCCATCTAATCTAATATGCCCGCGAAGGGTTAGGCTTTAATGGCATCTGATCTCTTATTTCCGTCAAAGAGGACACGTACAGTAAGAAAATGACCTGATATTAGGACTAGCATTAGATCGCTAGCATTAGCAAGTTAGCATTAGCATTCAAACATAAACATTGCAGTACTTTCATCTATACAAGAAGGGTTAAGCTTTAATGCTATCTAATCTAATATGCCCATGAAGGGTTATGCTTTAATGCCATCTGATCTCTCATTTACATCATAGAGGCCACGTACAGTATGAAAATGAGCAGATATTAGCTCTAGCATTAGATCGCTAGCATTAGCAAGTTAGCATTAGCATTCATACTTAAACATTGCAGTACTTGCATGTATACAAGAAGGGTTGAGCTTTATTGCCATCTAATCTAATATGCCCACGAAGGCTTAGCCTTTAATGGCATCTGATCTCTTATTTCCATCATAGAGGACACGTACAGTATGTAAATGAGCAGATATTAGCACTAGCATTAGATCGCTAGCATTAAAAAGTTAAAATTAGCATTCAAACTTTAACATTGCTGTATTTGCATGAATAAAAGAAGCGTTAAGCTGTAATGCCAACTAATCTAATATGCCCATGAAGGGTTATCCCTTAATGCCATCTGATTTCTGATTACATTATAGAGGACACGTACAGTATGAAAATGATCAGATATTAGCACTGGCATTAGATCGCTAGCATTAGCAAGTTAGCATAAGCATTCAAACTTTAACATTGCTGTATTTGCATGTATACAAGAGGGGTTAAGCTTTAATGCCATCTAATATACTATGCCCATGAAAGGTTATGCTTTAATGCCATCTGATCTCTTATTTCCATCATAGAGGACACGAACAGTATGAAAATTACCAGATATTAGCACTAGCATTAGATCGCTAGCATTAGCAAGTTAGCATTAGCATTCAAACTTAAACAATGCAGTACTTGCATGGATACAAGAAGGGTTAAGCTTCAATGCCATCTAATCTAAAATGCGCTTGAAGGGTTATGCTTGAATGCCATCTGATCTCTAATTTCCATCATTGAGGACACGTACAGTATGAAAATGACCAGATATTAGCACTAGCATTAGATCGGTAGCATAAGCAAGTTAGCATTAGCATTCAAACTTAAACATTGCAGTACTTGCATGTATACAAGAAGGGGTAAGCTTTAATGCCATCTAATCTAATATGCCCAAGAAGGGTTTTGCTTTAATGACATCTGATCTCTTATTTCCATCATAGAGGACACGTACAGTATGAAAATGACCAGATATTAGCAATAGCAATAGATCGTTAGCATTAGCAATTTAGCATTAGCATTCAAACTTAAACATTGCAGTACTTGCATGTATACAAGAAGGGTTAAGCTTTAATGCCATCCAATCTAATATGCCCATTAAGAGTTATGCTTTAATGTCATCTGATCTCTTATTTCCATGATAGAGGACATGTACAGTATGACAATGACCAGATATTAGATCGAGCATTAGATCGCTATTATTAGCAAGATAGCATTAGCAGTCAAACTTAAACATTGCAGTACTTGCATTTATACAAGAAGGGTTAAGCTTTAATGCCATCTAATCTAATATACCCATGAAGGGTTATGCTTTAATGCCATCTCATTTCTTATTTCCATCATTGAGGACACGTACAGTATGAAAATGAGCAGATATTAGCTCTAGCATCAGATCGCTAGCATTAGCAAGTTTGGATTAACATTCAAACTTTAACATAGCTGTATTTGCATGTATACAAGAAGGGTTAAGCTTTAATGCTATTTAATCTAATAAACCCTTCAAGGGTTATGCTTTAATGAAATCTGATCTCTTATTTCTATCTTTGAGGACACGTACAGTATGAAAATGAGCAGATATTAGCACTTGCATTAGATCGCTAGCATTAGCAAGTCAGCATTAGCATTCAAACTTAAACATTGCAGTACTTGCATGTATAAGAGAAGGGTTAAGCTTTAATGTCATCTAATCTAATATGCTCATTAAGGGTTATGCTTTAATGTCATCTGATCTCTTATTTCCATGATCGAGGACACGTACGGTATGACAATGACCAGATATTAGCACTAGCATTAGATCGCTAGCATTAGGAAGTTAGCATAAGCATTCAAACTTTAACATTGCTGTATTTGCATGAATACAAGAAGGGTTAAGGTTTAATGCCATCTAATCTAATATGCCCATGAAGGGTTATGCTTTAATGTCATCTGATCTCTTATTTCCATGAGAGAGGACACAAACAGTATGACAATGACAAGATATTAGCTCTAGCATTTGATTGCTAGCATTAGCAAGTTAGCCTTTACATTCAAACTTAAACATTGCAGGACTTGCATGTGTACAAGAAGGGTTAAGGTATAATGAGATCTAATCTAATTTGCCCACGAAGGGTTATGCTTTAATGCCATCTGATCTCTTTTTTTCCTCCTAGAGGACACGTACAGAATGAAAATAACCAGACATTAGCACTAGCATTAGAACGTTACAATTAGCAAGTTAGCATTAGCATTCAAACTTTAACATTGCAGTACTTGCATGTATACAAGAAGGGTGAAGCTTTAATGCAATCTAATCTAATATGCTCATGAAGGGTTATGCTTTAATGCCATCTGATCTCTTATTTACATCATAGAGGCCACGTAGAGTATGAAAATGAGCAGATATTAGCTCTAGCATTAGATCGCTAGCATTAGCAAGTTAGCATTAGCATTCAAACTTTAACATTGCTGTATTTGCATTAATACAAGAAGTCTTAAGCTTTAATGCCATCTGATGTCTTATTTCCATTATAGAGGACACGTCCAGTATGAAAATGACCAGATATTAGCACTTACATTAGATCGCTAGCATTATCAAGTTAGAATAAGCATTCAAACTTTAACATTGCAGTACTTGCATGTATACAAGAAGGGTTAAGCTTTAATGCCATCTAATCTAATATGCTCATTGAGGGTTATACTTTAATGTCATCTGATCTCTTATTTCCATGATAGAGGACACGTACAGTATGACAATGACCAGATATTAGCACTAGCATTAGATCGCTAGCATTAGCAAGTTAGCATAAGCATTCAAACTTTAACATTGCTGTATTTGCATGTATACAAGAAGGGTTAAGGTTTAATGCCATCTATTCTAATTTGCCCATGAAGGGTTATGCTTTAATGTCATCTGATCTCTTATTTCCATCATAGAGGACACATTCAGTATGACAATGAACAGATATTAGCTCGAGCATTTGATTGCTAGCATTAGCAAATTAGCCATTACATTCAAACTTAAACATTGCAGGACTTGCATGTGTACAAGAAGGGTTAAGGTTTAATGCCATCTAATCTAATTGGCCCACGAAGGGTTATGCTTTAATGCCATCTGATCTCTTATTTCCATCCTAGAGGACACGTTCAGTGTGAAAATAACCAGATATCATTACTAGCATTAGATCGTTACTATTTGCAAGTTAGCATTAGCATTCAAACTTAAACATTGCAGTACTTGCATGTATACAAGAAGGGTTAAGCTTTAATGCTATCTAATCTAATATGCCCATGAAGGGTTATGCTTTAATGCCATCTGATCTCTCATTTACATCATTGAGGCCACGTACAGTATGAAAATGACCAGATATTAGCTCTAGCATTAGATCGCTAGCATTAGCAAGTTAGCATTAGCATTCAAACTTAAACAGTGCAGTACTTGCATGTATACAAGAAGGGTTGAGCTTTATTGCCATCTAATCTAATCTGCCCACGAAGGTTTAGGCTTTAATGGCATCTGATCTCTTATTTCCGTCAAAGAGGACACGTACAGTATGAAAATGACCAGATATTAGGACGAGCATTAGATCGCTAGCATTTGCAAGTTAGCATTAGCATTCAAACTTTAACATTGCTGTATTTGCATGTATACAAGAAGGGTTAAGCTTTAATGGTATCTAATGTAATATGCCCATGAAGGGTTAGGCTTTAATGCCATCTCTTTTCTTATTCCCATCATTGAGGACACGTACAGTATGAAAAAGACCAGATATTAGCACTAGCATTAAATCGCTAGCATTAGCAAGTTAGCATAAGCATTCAAAATTAAACATTGCAGTACTTGCATGTATACAAGAAGTCTTAAGCTTTAATGCTATCTGATCTCTTATTTCCATCATAGAGGACACGTACAGTATGAAAATGATCAGATATTAGCACTAGCATTAGATCGCATAGCATTAGCAAGTTAGAATAAGCATTCAAACTTTAACATTGCTGTATTTGCATTTATACAAGAAGCGTTAAGCTGTAATGCCATCTAATCTAATATGCCCATGAAGGGTTATCCCTTAATGCCATCTGATTTCTGATTTCCATTATAGAGGACATGTACAGTATGAAAATGATCAGATATTAGCACTGGCATTTGATTGCAAGCATTAGCAAGTTAGCATTAGCATTCAAACTTTAACATTGCTGTATTTGCATGTATACAAGAAGGGTTAAGGTTTAATGCCATCTATTCTAATTTGCCCATGAAGGGTTATGCTTTAATGTCATCTGATCTCTTATTTCCATCATAGAGGACACATTCAGTATGACAATGAACAGATATTAGCTCGAGCATTTGATTGCTAGCATTTGCAAGTTAGCCATTACATTCAAACTTAAACATTGCAGGACTTGCATGTGTACAAGAAGGGTTAAGGTTTAATGCCATCTAATCTAATTGGCCCACGAAGGGTTATGCTTTAATGCCATCTGATCTCTTATTTCCATCCTAGAGGACACGTTCAGTGTGAAAATAACCAGATATCATTACTAGCATTAGATTGTTACTATTTGCAAGTTAGCATTAGCATTCAAACTTAAACATTGCAGTACTTGCATGTATACAAGAAGGGTTAAGCTTTAATGCTATCTAATCTAATATGCCCATGAAGGGTTATGCTTTAATGCCATCTGATCTCTCATTTACATCATTGAGGCCACGTACAGTTTGAAAATGACCAGATATTAGCTCTAGCATTAGATCGCTAGCATTAGCAAGTTAGCATTAGCATTCAAACTTAAACAGTGCAGTACTTGCATGTATACAAGAAGGGTTGAGCTTTATTGCCATCTAATCTAATCTGCCCACGAAGGTTTAGGCTTTAATGGCATCTGATGTCTTATTTCCGTCAAAGAGGACACGTACAGTATGAAAATGACCAGATATTAGGACGAGCATTAGATCGCTAGCATTTGCAAGTTAGCATTAGCATTCAAACTTTAACATTGCTGTATTTGCATGTATACAAGAAGGGTTAAGCTTTAATGGTATCTAATGTAATATGCCCATGAAGGGTTAGGCTTTAATGCCATCTCTTTTCTTATTCCCATCATTGAGGACACGTACAGTATGAAAAAGACCAGATATTAGCACTAGCATTAAATCGCTAGCATTAGCAAGTTAGCATAAGCATTCAAAATTAAACATTGCAGTACTTGCATGTATACAAGAAGTCTTAAGCTTTAATGCTATCTGATCTCTTATTTCCATCATAGAGGACACGTACAGTATGAAAATGATCAGATATTAGCACTAGCATTAGATCGCATAGCATTAGCAAGTTAGAATAAGCATTCAAACTTTAACATTGCTGTATTTGCATTTATACAAGAAGCGTTAAGCTGTAATGCCATCTAATCTAATATGCCCATGAAGGGTTATCCCTTAATGCCATCTGATTTCTGATTTCCATTATAGAGGACATGTACAGTATGAAAATGATCAGATATTAGCACTGGCATTTGATTGCAAGCATTAGCAAGTTAGCATTAGCATTCAAACTTTAACATTGCTGTATTTGCATGTATACAAGAAGGGTTAAGCTTTAATGCCATCTAATATAATATGCCCATGAATGGTTATGCTTTAATGCCATCTGATCTCTTATTTCCATCATAGAGGACACGTACAGTATGAAAATGACCAGATATTAGCACTAGAATTAGATCGCTAGCATTAACAAGTTAGCATTAGCATTCAAACTTTAACATTGCTGTATTTGCATGTATACAAGAAGGGTTAAGCATTAATGCCATCTGATCTAATATGCCCATGAAGGGTAATGCTTTAATGCGATCTGAACTCTTATTTCCATCATGGAGGACACGTACAGTATGAAAATGACCAGATATTAGCACTAGCATTAGATAGCTAGCATTAGCAAGTTAGCATTAGCGTTCATACTTAAACATGGCAGTACTTGCATGTATACAAGAAGGCTTAAGCTTTCACGCCATTTGATCTCTTATTTCCATCATAGAGGACACGTACAGTATGAAAATGACCAGATATTAGCACTAGCATTAGATCGCTAGCATTAGCAAGTTAGCATTTGCATTCAAACTTAAACATTGCTGTATTTGCTTGTGTAGAAGAAGGGTTAAGCTGTAATGCTATCTAATCTAATATGCCCATGAAGGGTTATGCTTTAATGCCATCTGATCTCTTATTTCAATCATAGAGGACACGTACAGTATGAAAATGACCAGATATTAGCACTAGCATTAAATGGCTAGCATTAGCAAGTTAGCAAAAGCATTCAAACATAAAGATTGCAGTACTTGCATGTATACAAGAAGGGTTAAGCTTCAATGCCATCTAATCTAATATGCGCTTGAAGGGTTAGGCTTTAATGCCATCTGATCTCTTATTTCCATCATTGAGGACACGTACAGTATGAAAATGACCAGATATTAGCACTAGCATTAGATCGCTAGCATTAGCAAGTTAGCATTAGCATTCAAACTTAAACATTGCAGTACTTGCATGTATACAAGAAGGGTTTAAGCTTTAATGCCATCTAATCTAATATGCCCATCAAGGGTTTTCATTTTAATGACATCTGATCTCTTATTTCCATCATATAGAACATGCCCATGAAGGGACAGGATGAAAATGACCAGATATTAGCACTATCATTATCTCATCTCTTATTCATTGAGGACACGTACAATATGAAAAGAAGATATTAGCAATAGCATTAGATCATTAGAATAGCAAGTTGCCAATCTAATCTAAATGATTCAAGCATTATTGGAGGCGTAAATATGAAAATGACCATTAGCATTCAAACTTTAACATTGCTGTATTTGCATGTATACAAGCTTCAATGCCATTAATCTAATATGCGCTTGAAGGGTCATGCTTTAATGCCATCATCTCTTACCGAGGGTATGACAATCATTAGCATTCAAACTTAAACATTGCAAGACTTAATCTAAATTAGCAAGTTAGCATTAGCATTCAAACTTTAACATTGCTGTATTTGCATGTATGAAGTTAAGCTTCAATACCATCTAATTAATGCCATCTGATCTTTAATGCCATCTTCCATTTCCATCATAGGGGACACGTAAAGTATGAAAATGACCAGATATTAGCACTAGCATTAGATCGCTAGCATTAGCAAGTTAGCATTAGGAATTCAAACTTTAACATTGCTGTATTTGCATGTATACAAGAAGGGTTAAGCATTAATGCCATCTGATCTAATATACCCATGAAGGGTAATGCTTTAATGCGATCTGAACTCTTATTTCCATCATGGAGGACACGTACAGTATGAAAATGACCAGATATTAGCACTAGCATTAGATCGCTGGCATTAGCAAGTTAGCATTAGCTTTCAAACTTAAACATTGCAGTACTTGCATGTATACAAGAAGGCTTAAGCTTTCACGCCATTTGATCTCTTATTTCCTTCATAGAGGACACGTACAGTATGAAAATGAGCAGATATTAGCACTAGCATTAGATCGCTAGCATTAGCAAGTTAGCATTTGCATTGAAACTTAAACACTGCAGTACTTGCATGTATACAAGAAGGCTTAAGCTTTAACGCCATCGGATCTCTTATTTCCATCATCGAGGACACGTACAGTATGAAAATGACCAGATATTAGCTTTTGCATTAGATCGCTAGCATTAGCTAGTTAGCATTAGCATTCAAACTTCAACATTGCTGTATTTGCTTGTGTAGAAGAAGGGTTAAGCTTTAATGCTATCTAATCTAAAATGCTCATGAAGGGTTATGCTTTAATGCCATCTGATCTCTTATTTCCATCATAGAGGACATGTACAGTATGAAAATGACCAGATATTAGCACAAGCATTAAATCGCTAGCATTAGCAAGTTAGCAAAAGCATTCAAACATAAAGATTGCAGTACTTGCATGTATACAAGAAGGGTTAAGCTTCAATGCCATCTAATCTAATATGCGCTTGAAGGGTTATGCTTTAATGCCATCTGATCTCTTATTTCCATCATTGAGGACACGTACAGTATGAAAATGACCAGATATTAGCACTAGCATTAGATCGCTAGCATTAGCAAGTTAGCATTAGCATTCAAACTTAAACATTGCAGTATTTGCATGTATACAAGAAGGGGTAATCTTTAATGCCATCTAATCTAATATGCCCATCAAGGGTTTTGCTTTTATGACATCTGATCTATTATTTCCATCATAGAGGACACGTACAGTATGAAAATGACCAGATATTAGCACTATCATTAATTCGTTAGCATTCACAAGTTAGCATTAGCATTCAAACTTAAACATTGCAGTACTTGCATGTATACAAGAAGGGTTAAGCTTTAATGCCATGTAATCTAATATGCCCATTAAGGGTTATGCTTTAATGTCATCTGATCTCTTATTTCCATGATAGAGGACACGTACGGTATGACAATGACCAGATATTTGATCTAGCATTAGATCGCTATTATTAGCAAGATAGCATGAGCATTCAAACTGAAACATTGCAGTACTTGCATGTATACAAGAAGGGTTAAGCTTTAATGCCATCTAATCTAATATGCCCTTGAAGGGTTATGCTTTAATGCCATCTGATCTCTTATTTCCATGATAGAGGACACGTACAGTATGACAATGACCAGATATTAGCACTAGCATTAGATCGCTAGCATAAGCAAGTTAGCATAAGCATTCAAACTTTAAAATTGCTGTATTTGCATGTATACAAGAAGGGTTAAGGTTTAATGCCATCTATTCTAATTTGCCCAAGAAGGGTTATGCTTTAATGTCATCTGATCTCTTATTTCCATCATAGAGAACACATTCAGTATGACAATGACCAGATATTAGCTCGAGCATTTGATTGCTAGCATTAGCAAGTTAGCCATTACATTCAAACTTAAACATTGCAGGACTTGCATGTATACAAGAAGGGTTAAGGTTTAATGCCATCTAATCTAATATGCCCATGAAGGGTTATGCTTTAATTCCATCTGATCTCTTCATTTCCATCCTAGAGGCCACGTTCAGTATGAAAATGACCAGATATTAGCTCTAGCATTAGATCGTTAGCTATTAGCAAGTTAGCATTAGCATTCAAACTTAAACATTGCAGTACTTGCATGTATACAAGAAGGGTTGAGCTTTATTGCCATCTAATCTAATCTGCCCATGAAGGTTTAGGCTTTAATGGCATCTGATCTCTTATTTACATCAAAGAGGACACGTACAGTATGAAAATGACCAGATATTAGCTCTAGCATTAGATCGCTAGCATTAGCAAGTTAGCATTAGCATTCAAACTTAAACATTGCTGTATTTGCATGTATACAAGAAGGGTTAAGCTTTTATGGCCATCTAATCTAATATGCCCATGAAGGTTTAGGCTTTAATGCCATCTCTTTGTTATTTCCCATCATTGAGGACACGTACAGTATGAAAAAGACCAGATATTAGCACTAGCATTAAATCGCTAGCATTAGAAAGTTAGCATAAGCATTCAAACTTAAACATTGCAGTACTTGCATGTATACAAGAAGTCTTAATGGTATCTTTAATGCTATGCCATCTCTTTTTATTTCCATCATTGAGGACACGTGAAAAAGACAGTGTGCATTAAAAATGATCAGATATTACCACTAGCATTAGATCGATCTCTTATTTCCATCATAGCATTAGATATTAAGTTAGAATAAGCATTCAAACTTTAACATTGCTGTATTTGCATTTATACAAGAAGCGTTAAGCTGTAATGCCATCTAATCTAATATGCCCATGAAAGGTTATCCCTTAATGCCATCTGATTTCTGATTTCCATTATAGAGGACATGTACAGTATGAAAATGATCAGATATTAGCACTGGCATTTGATTGCTAGCATTAGCAAGTTAGCATTAGCATTCAAACTTTAACATTGCTGTATTTGCATGTATACAAGAAGGGTTAAGCTTTAATGCCATCTAATATAATATGCCCATGAATGGTTATGCTTTAATGCCATCTGATCTCTTATTTCCATCATAGAGGACACGTACAGTATGAAAATGACCAGATATTAGCACTAGCATTAGATCGCTAGCATTAGCAAGTTAGCATTAGCATTCAAACTTTAACATTGCTGTATTTACATGTATACAAGAAGGGTTAAGCATTAATGCCATCTGATCTAATATGCCCATGAAGGGTAATGCTTTAATGCGATCTGAACTCTTATTTCCATCATGGAGGACACGTACAGTATGAAAATGACCAGATATTAGCACTAGCATTAGATAGCTAGCATTAGCAAGTTAGCATTAGCGTTCATACTTAAACATGGCAGTACTTGCATGTATACAAGAAGGCTTAAACTTTCACGCCATTTGATCTCTTATTTCCATCATAGAGGACACGTACAGTATGAAAATGACCAGATATTAGCACTAGCATTAGATCGCTAGCATTAGCAAGTTAGCATTTGCATTCAAACTTAAACACTGCAGTACTTGCATGTATACAAGAAGGCTTTAGCTTTAACGCCATCGGATCTCTTATTTCCATCATCGAGGACACGTACAGTATGAAAATGACCAGATATTAGCTTTTGCATTAGATCGCTAGCATTAGCTAGTTAGCATTAGCATTCAAACTTCAACATTGCTGTATTTGCTTGTGTAGAAGAAGGGTTAAGCTGTAATGCTATCTAATCTAATATGCCCATGAAGGGTTATGCTTTAATGCCATCTGATCTCTTATTTCAATCATAGAGGACACATACAGTATGAAAATGACCAGATATTAGCACTAGCATTAAATCGCTAGCATTAGCAAGTTAGCAAAAGCATTCAAACATAAAGATTGCAGTACTTGCATGTATACAAGAAGGGTTAAGCTTCAATGCCATCTAATCTAATATGCGCTTGAAGGGTTATGCTTTAATGCCATCTGATCTCTTATTTCCATCATTTAGGACACGTACAGTATGAAAATGACCAGATATTAGCACTAGCATTAGATCGCTAGCATTAGCAAGTTAGCATTAGCATTCAAACTTAAACATTGCAGTACTTGCATGTATACAAGAAGGGGTAAGCTTTAATGCCATCTAATCTAATATGCCCATCAAGGGTTTTGCTTTAATGACATCTGATCTCTTATTTCCATCATAGAGGACACGTACAGTATGAAAATGACCAGATATTAGCACTATCATTAATTCGTTAGCATTCACAAGTTAGAATTAGCATTCAAACTTTAACATTGCTGTATTTGCTTGCATACAAGAAGGGTTAAGCTTTAATGTTATCTAATCTAATATGCCCATGAAGGTTTATGCTTTAATGCCATCTCATCTCTTATTTCCTTCATTGAGGACACGTACAATATGAAAATGACCAGATATTAGCACTATCATTAGATCACTAGCATTAGCAAGTTAGCATTAGCATTCAAACTTAAAGATTGCATTACTTGCATGAATACAAGAAGGATTCAGCTTCAATGCCATCTAATCTAATATGCACTTGAAGGGTCATGCTTTAATGCCATCTGATCTCTTATTTCCATCATTAAGGACACGTACGGTATGACAATGACCAGATATTAGCACGAGCAATTGATTGGTAGTATTAGCAAGTTAGCATTAGCATTCAAACTTAAACATTGCAGTACTTGCATGTATACAAGAAGGGTTAAGCTTTAATGCCATCAAATCTATTTTGCCCACGAAGGGTTATGCTTTAATGCCATCTGATCTCTTATTTCCATCATATTGGACACGTACAGGATGAAAATGACCAGATATTAGCACTAGCATTAGATCGCTAGCATAAGCAAGTTAGTCTTAGCATTCAAACTTAAACATTGCAGTACTTGCATATATACAAGAAGGGTAAAGCTTTAATGCCATCTAATCTAATATGCCCACAAAGGGTTAGGCTTTAATGCCATCTGATCTCTTATTTCCGTCAAAGAGGACACGTACAGTATGGAAATGACCAGATATTAGCACAAGCATTAAATCGCTAGCATTAGCAAGTTAGCAAAAGCATTCAAACATAAAGATTGCAGTACTTGCATGTATACAAGAAGGGTTAAGCTTCAATGCCATCTAATCTAATATGCTTTTTGAAGGGTTATGCTTTAATGCCATCTGATCTCTTATTTCCATCATTGAGGACACGTACAGTATGAAAATGACCAGATATTAGCACTAGCATTAGATCGCTAGCATTAGCAAGTTAGCATTAGCATTCAAACTTAAACATTGCAGTACTTGCATGTATACAAGAAGGGGTAATCTTTAATGCCATCTAATCTAATATGCCCATCAAGGGTTTTGCTTTTATGACATCTGATCTATTATTTCCATCATAGAGGACACGTACAGTATGAAAATGACCAGATATTAGCACTATCATTAATTCGTTAGCATTCACAAGTTAGCATTAGCATTCAAACTTAAACATTGCAGTACTTGCATGTATACAAGAAGGGTTAAGCTTTAATGCCATCTAATCTATTTTGCCCACGAAGGGTTATGCTATAATGCCATCTGATCTCTTATTTCCATCATATACGACACGTACAGTATGAAAATGACCAGATATTAGCACTAGCATTTGATCGTTAGCATTAGCAAGTTAGTCTGAGCATTCAAACTTAAATATTGGAGTACTTGCATGTATACAAGAAGGGTTGAGCTTTAATGCCATCTAATCTAATATGCCCATGAAGGGTTAGGCTTTAATGCCATCTGATCTCTTATTTCCGTCAAAGAGGACACGTACAGTATGAAAATGACCAGATATTAGCAATAGCATTAGATCGCTAGCATTAGCAAGTTAGCATTAGCATTCAAACTTTAACATTGCTGTATTTGCATGTATACAAGAAGGGTTAAGCTTTAATGCCATCTAATCTAATATGCCGACGAAGAGCCATGCTTGATTGCCATCTGATCTCTTATTTCCATCAAAGAGGACACGTACAATATGAAAATGACAAGATATTAGCACTAGCATTGGATCACTAGCATTAGCAAGTTAGCATAAGCATTCAAACTTAAACATTGCAGTACTTGCATGTATACAAGATGGCTTAAGCTTTAATTCCATCTGATCTCTTATTTCCATCATAGAGGACACGTACAGTATGAAAATGACCAGATATTAGCACTAGCATTAGATCCTTAGCATTAGCAAGTTAGCATTAGCATTCAAACTTAAACATTGCAGTACTTGCATGTATACAAGAAGGCTTAAGCTGTAACGTAATTTGATCTCTTATTTCCATCATAGAGGACACGTACAGTATGAAAATGACCAGATATTAGCACTATCATTAGATCCTTAGCATTAGCAAGTTAGCATTAGCATTCAAACTTAAACATTGCAGTACTTGCATGTATACAAGAAGGGGTAAGCTTTAATGCCATCTAATCAAATATGCCCATGAAGGGTTTTGCTTTAATGCCATCTGATCTCTTATTTCCATCATAGAGGACACGTACAGTAAGAAAATGACCAATTATTAGCACGAGCATCAGTTCGCCAGCATTAGCAAGTTAGCATTAGCATTCAAACTTTAACATTACTGTATTTGCATGTATACAAGAAGGGTTAAGCATTAATGCCATCTGATCTAATATGCCCATGAAGGGTAATGCTTTAAAGCGATCTGATCTCTTATTTCCATCATAGAGGACACGTACAGTATGAAAATGACCAGATATTAGCACTAGCATTAGATCGCTAGCATTAGCAAGTTAGCATTAGCATTAAAACTTAAACATTGCAGTACTTGCATGTATACAAGAACGCTTAAGCTTTAACACCATTTGATCTCTTATTTCCATCATCGAGGACACGTACAGTATGAAAATGACAAGATATTAGCACTAGCATTAGATCGCTAGCATTAGCAAGTTAGCATTAGCATTCAAACTTTAACATTGCTGTATTTGTATGTATACAAGAAGGGTTAAGGTTTAATGCCATCTAATCTAATAGGCCCATGAAGCGTTATGGTTTAATGTCATCTGATCTCTTATTTCCATCATAGAGGATATATACAGTATGACAATGACCAGATATTAACTCTAGCATTTGATTGCTAGCATTAGCAAGTTAGCATTCGCATTCAAACTTTAACATTGCTGTATTTGTATGTATACAAGAAGGGTTAAGCTTTAATGCCATCTAATATAATATGCCCATGAAAGGTTATGCTTTAATGCCATCTGATCTTTTATTTGCATCATAGAGGACACCTTCAGAATGAAAATGACCAGATATTAGCACTAGCATTAGATCGCTAGCATTAGCAAGTTAGCATTAGCATTCAAAGTTAAAGATTGCAGTACTTGCATGTATACAAGAAGGGTTAAGCTTCAATGCCATCTAATCTAATGTGCACTTAAAAGGTTATGCTTTAATGCCATCTGATCTCTTATTTCCATCATTGAGGACACGTTTACTATGAAAATGACCAGATATTAGCACTAGCATTAGATCGTTAGCATTAGCAAGTTAGCATTAGCATTCAAAATTAAACATTGCAGTACTTGCATGTATACAAGAAGGGGTAAGCTTTAATGCCATCTAATCAATTATGCCCATGAAGGGTTTTGCTTTAATGCCATCTGATCTCTTATTTCCATCATAGAGGACACGTACAGTAAGAAAATGACCAATTATTAGCACGAGCATCAGTTCGCAAGCATTAGCAAGTTAGCATTAGCATTCAAACTTTAACATTGCTGTATTTGCATGTATACAAGAAGGGTTAAGCATTAATGCCATCTGATCTAATATGCCCATGAAGGGTAGTGCTTTAAAGCGATCTGATCTCTTATTTCCATCCTAGAGGACACGTACAGTATGAAAATAACCAGATATTATTACTAGCATTAGATCGTTACTATTAGCAAGTTAGCATTAGCATTCAAACTAAAACATTGCAGTACTTGCATGTATACAAGAAGGGTTAAGCTTTAATGCTATCTAATCTAATATGCCCATGAAGGGTTATGCTTTTATGCCATCTGATCTCTCATTTACATCATAGAGGCCACGTACAGTATGAAAATGACCAGATATTAGCTCTAGCATTAGATCGCTAGCATTAGCAAGTTAGCATTAGCATTCAAACTTAAACATTGCAGTACTTGCATGTATACAAGAAGGGTTGAGCTTTATTGGCATCTAATCTAATATGCCCACGAAGGCTTAGGCTTTAATGGCATCTGATCTCTTATTTCCGTAAAAGAGGACACGTACAGTATGAAAATGACCAGATATTAACTCTAGCATTTGATTGCTAGCATTAGCAAGTTATCATTAGCATTCAAACTGTAACATTGCTGTATTTGTATGTATACAAGAAGGGTTAAGCTTTAATGCCATCTAATATAACATGACCATGAAAGGTTATGCTTTAATGCCATCTGATCTTTTATTTGCATCATAGAGGACACGTACAGTATGAAAATGACCAGATATTAGCACTAGCATTAGATCGCTAGCATTAGCAAGTTAGCATTAGCATTCAAACTTAAAGATTGCAGTACTTGCATGTATACAAGAAGGGTTAAGCTTCAATGCCATCTAATCTAATATGCACTTGAAGGGTTATGCTTTAATGCCATCTGATCTCTTATTTCCATCATTGAGGACACGTTTAGTATGAAAATGACCAGATATTAGCACTAGCATTAGATCGCTAGCATTAGCAAGTTAGCATTAGCATTCAAAATTAAACATTGCAGTACTTGCATGTATACAAGAAGGGGTAAGCTTTAATGCCATCTAATCTAATATGCCCATTAAGGGTTATGCTTTAATGTCATCTGATCTCTTATTTCCATGATAGAGGACACGTACGGTATGACAATGACCAGATATTAGATCTAGCATTAGATCGCTATTATCAGCAAGTTAGCATTAGCATTCAAACTTAAACATTGCAGTACTTGCATGTATACAAGAAGGGGTAAGCTTTAATGACATCTAATCTAATATGCCCATTAAGGGTTATGCTTAAATTCCATCTGATCTCTTATTTCCATCATAGAGGACACGTACAGTATGAAAATGACCAGATATTAGCACTAGCATTAGATTATTAGCATTAGCAAGTTAGCATTAGCATTCAAACTTAAACAATGCAGAACTTGCATGTATACAAGAAGGGGAAAGCTTTAATGCCATCTAATCTAATTTGCCCACGAAGGGTAATGCTTTAAAGCGATCTGATCTCTTATTTCCATCATAAAGGACACGTACAGTATGAAAATGACCAGATATTAGCACTAGCATTAGATCGCTAGCATAAGCAAGTTAGCATTAGCATTCAAACTTAAACATTGCAGTACTTGCATGTGTACAAGAACGCTTAAGCTTTAAAGCCATTTGATCTCTTATTTCCATCATATAGGACACGTACAGTATGAAAATGACAGATATTAGCACTAGCATTAGATCGCTAGCATTAGCAAGTTAGCATTAGCATTCAAACTTAAACACTGCAGTACTTGCATGTATACAAGAAGGCTTAAGCTTTAACGCCATCTGATCTCTTATTTCCATCATCGAGGACACGTACAGTATGAAAATGAACAGATATTAGCTTTTGCATTAGATCGCTAGCATTAGCTAGTTAGCATTCGCATTCAAACTTTAACATTGCTATATTTCCTTTTGTACAAGAATGGTTAAGCTTTAATGCTATCTAATCTAATATGCCCATGAAGGGTTATGCTTTAATGCCATCTCATCTCTTATTTCCATCATTGAGGACACGTACAGTATGAAAATGACAAGATATTAGCACTAGCATTAGATCGCTACCATTAGCAAGTTAGCATTAGCATTCAAACTTAAAGATTGCAGTACTTACATTTATACAAGAAGGGTTAAGCTTCATTGCCATCTAATCTAATATGCGCTTGAAGGGTTATGCTTTAATGCCATCTGATCTCCTATTTCCATCATTGAGGACACGTACAGTATGAAAATGACCAGATAATAGCACTAGCATTAGATCGCTAGCATTAGTAAGTTAGTATTAGCATTCAAACTTAAACATTGCAGTACTTGCATGTATACAAGAAGGGGTAAGCTTTAATGCCATCTAATCTAATATGCCCATCAAGGGTTTTGTTTTAATTAAATCTGAACTCTTATTTCCATCATTGAGGACACGTACAGTATGAAAATGACCAGATATTAGCACTAGCATTAGATCCTTAGCATTAGCAAGTTAGCATTAGCATTCAAACTTAAACATTGCAGTACTTGCATGTATACAAGAAGGCTTGCTGTAACGTCCATTTGATCTCTTATTTCCATCAAGAACAGTATGAAAATGACCAGATATTAGCACTAGCATTAGATCCTCAGCATTAGCAAAAACCATCATTGATCTCATGTATATTTCCATCAAAACCGAGGACTTATTTCCGACAGTATGAAAATGACCAGATATTAGCACTAGCATTAGATCGCTAGCATTAGCAAGTTAGCATTAGCATTCAAACTTAAACATTGCAGTACTTGCATGTATACAAGAAGGCTTATGCTTTAATGCCATCTAATATAATATGCCCATGAAAGGTTATACTTTAATGCCTTCTGATCTCTTATTTCCATCATAGTGGACATGTACAGAATGAAAATGACCAGATATTAGCACTAGCATTAGATCGCTAGCATTAGCAAGTTAGCATTAGCATTCAAACTTTAACATTGCTGTATTTGCATGTATACAAGAAGGGTTATGCTTTAATGCCATCTCATCTCTTATTTCCATCATTGAGGACACGTACAGTATGAAAATGACCAGATATTAGCACTAGCTTTAGATCGCTAGCATTAGCAAATTAGCATTAGCATTCAAACTTAAAGATTGCAGTACTTGCATGTATACAAGAACGGTTAAGCTTCAATGCCATCTAATCTAATATGTGCTTGAAGGGTTATGCTTTAATGCCATCTGATCTCTTATTTCCATCATTGAGGACACGTACAGTATGAAAATGACCAGATATTAGCACTAGCATTAGATCGCTAGCATTAGCAAGTTAGCATTAGCATTCAAACTTAAACATTGCAGGACTTGCATGTATACAAGAAGGGGTAAGCTTTAATGCCATCTAATCTAATATGCCCATGAAGGGTTTTGCTTTAATGACATCTGATCTGTTATTTCCATCATAGAGGAAACGTACAGTATGAAAATGAACAGATATTAGCACTAGAATTAGATCGTTAGCATTAGCAAGTTAGCATTAGCATTCAAACTTAAACATTGCAGTACTTGCATGTATACAAGAAGGGTTAAGCTTTAATGCCATATCATCTAATATGCCCTTGAAGGGGTATGCTTTAATGCCATCTGATCTCTTATTTCCATCATTGAGGACACGTACAGTATGAAAATGTCCAGATATTAGCACGAGCATTAGATCGCTAGCATTAGCAAGTTAGCATAAGCATACAAACTTTAACATTGCTGTATTTGCATGTATACAAGAAGGGTTAAGGTTTAATGTCATCTAATCTAATATGCCCATGAAGGGTTATGGTTTAATGTCATCTGATCTCTAATTTCCTTCATAGAGGACATATACAGCATGACAATGACCAGATATTAGCTCTAGCATTTGATTGCTAGCATTAGCAAGTTAGAATTAGCATTCAAACTTTAACATTGCTGTATTTGTATGTATACAAGAAGGGTTAAGCTTTAATGCCATCTTATATAATATGCCCTTGAAAGGTTATGCTTTAATGCCATCTGATCTCTTATTTCCATCATCGAGGACAGGTACAGTTTGAAAATGACCAGATATTAGCACTAGCATTAGATCGCTAGCATTAGCAAGTTAGCATTAGCATTCAAACTTAAACATTGCAGTACTTGCATGGATACAAGAAGGCTTAAGCTTTAATGCCATCTAATATAATATGCCCATGAAAGGTTATGCTTTAATGCCATCTGATCTCTTATTTCCATCATAGTGGACACGTACAGAATGAAAATGACCAGATATTAGCACTAGCATTAGATCGCTAGCATTAGCAAGTTAGCATTAGCATTCTAACTTAAATACTGCAGTACTTGCATGTATACAAGAAGGCTTAAGCTTTAACGCCATCTGATCTCTTATTTCCATCATCGAGGACACGTACAGTATGAAAATGAACAGATATTAGCTTTTGCATTAGATTGCTAGCATTAGCTAGTTAGCATTCGCATTCAAACTTTAACATTGCTGTATTTGCATGTATACAAGAAGGGTTAAGCATTAATGCCATCTGATCTAATATGCCCATGAAGGGTAATGCTGAAATGCGATCTGATCTCTTATTTCCATCATAGAGGACACGTACAGTATGAAAATGACCAGATATTAGCACTAGCATTAGATCGCTAGCATTAGCAAGTTAGCATTAGCATTCTAACTTAAATACTGCAGTACTTGCATGTATACAAGAAGGCTTAAGCTTTAACGCCATCTGATCTCTTATTTCCATCATCGAGGACACGTACAGTATGAAAATGAACAGATATTAGCTTTTGCATTAGATTGCTAGCATTAGCTAGTTAGCATTCGCATTCAAACTTTAACATTGCTGTATTTGCATGTATACAAGAAGGGTTAAGCATTAATGCCATCTGATCTAATATGCCCATGAAGGGTAATGCTTTAATGCGATCTGATCTCTTATTTCCATCATAGAGGACACGTACAGTATGAAAATGACCAGATATTAGATCTAGCATTAGATCGCTATTATTAGCAAGATAGCTTTAGCATTCAAACTTAAACATTGCAGTACTTGCATGTCTACAAGAAGTGTTTAGCATAAATGCCATCTAATCTAATATGCCCTTGAAGGGTTATGCTTTAATGCCATCTGATCTCTTATTTCCATCATAGAGGACACGTACAGTATGACAATGACCAGATATTAGCACTAGCAATTGATTGCAAGCATTAGCAAGTTAGCATTAGCATTCAAACATAAACATTGCAGCACTTGCATGTATACAAGAAGGGTGAAGCTTTAATGCCATCTAATCTATTTTGCCCACGAAGGGTTATGCTTTTATGGCATCTGATCTCTTATCTCCATCATATGGGACATGTACAGTATGAAAATGACAAGATATTAGCACTAGCATTAGATCATTAGCAATAGCAAGTTTGTCTGAGCATTCAAACTTAAACATTGCAGTACTTGCATGTATACAAGAAGGGTTGAGCTTTAATGCCATCTAATCTAATATGCCCACGAAGGGTTAGGCTTTAATGCAATCTGATCTCTTATTTCCGTCAAAGAGGACACATACAGTATGAAAATGACCAGATATTAGCAATTGCATTAGATCCCTAGCATTAGCAAGTAAGCATTAGCATTCAAACTTAAACATTGCAGTACTTGCATGTATACAAGAAGGCTTAAGCTTTAATTCCATCTGATCACTTATTTCCATCATAAAGGACACGTACAGTATGAAAATGACCAGATATTAGAACTAGCATTAGATCGTTAGCATTAGCAAGTTAGCATTAGCATTCAAACTTAATCATTGCAGTACTTGCATGTATACAAGAAGGGTTAAGCTTTCATGCCATCTAATCTAATTTGCTCACGAAGGGTTAGGCTTTAATGCCATCTGATCTCTTATTTCCATCATAGAGGACACGTACAGTATGAAAATGACCAGATATTAGCACGAGCATTAGATCGCAAGCATTAGCAAGTTAGCATTAGAATTCAAACTTAAACATTGCTGTATTTGCATGTATACAAGAAGGGTTCAGCATTAATGCCATCTGATCTAATATGCCCATGAAGGGTAATGCTTTAATGCGATCTGATCTCTTATTTCCATCATAGAGGACACGTACAGTATGAAAATGACCAGATATTAGCGTTAGCATTAGCATTCAAACCTAAACATTGCTGTACTTGCATGTATACAAGAAGGCTTAAGCTTTAACGCCATTTGATCTCTAATTTCCATCATAGAGGACACGTACAGTATGAAAATGACCAGATATTAGCACTAGCATTAGATCGCTAGCATTAGCAAGTTAGCATTAGCATTCAAACTTAAACATTGCAGTACTTGCATGTATACAAGAACGCTTAAGCTTTAACACCATCTGATCTCTTATTTCCATTATCGAGGACACATACAGTATGAAAATGACCAGATATTAGCACTAGCATTAGATCCCTAGCATTAGCAAGATAGCATTAGCATTCGAACTAAAACATTGCAGGACTTGCATGTGTACAAGAAGGGTTAAGCTTTAATGCCATCTAATCTAATATGCCATTGAAGGGTTATGCTTTAATGCCATCTGATCTCTTATTTCCATCATAGAGGACACGTACAGTTTGAAAATGATGAGATATTAGCGCTAGCATTAGATCGCTAGCATTAGCAAGTTAGCATAAGCATTCAAACTTAAACATTGCTGTATTTGCAAGTATACAAGAAAGGTTAAGGTTTAATGCCATTTAATCTAATATGCCCATGAAGGGTTATGCTTTAATGTCATCTAATCTCTTATTTCCATCATAGAGGACACGTACAGTATGAAAATGACCAGATATTAGCACTAGCATTAAATCGCTAGCATCAGCAAGTTAGCATTAGCATTCAAACATAAAAATTGCAGTACTTGCATGTATACAAGAAGGGTTAAGCTTCAATGCCATCTAATCAAATATGCGCTTGAAGGGTTATGCTTTAATGCCATCTGATCTCTTATTTCCATCATTGAGGACACGTACAGTATGAAAATGACCAGATATTAGCACTAGCATTAGATCGCTAGCATTAGCAAGTTAGCATTAGCATTCAAACTTAAACATTGCAGGACTTGCATGTATACAAGAAGGGGTAAGCTTAAATGCCATGTAATCAAATATGCCCATCAAGGGTTTTGCTTTAAAGACGTGATCTCTTATTTCCATCATAGAGGACACGTACAGTATGAAATGACCAGATATTAGCACTAGCAATTGATTGCTAGCATTATCAAGTTAGCATTAGCATTCAAACTTAAACATTGCAGGACTTGCATGTATACAAGAAGGGTTGAGCTTTAATGCCATCTAATCTAATATGCCCACGAAGGGTTAGGCTTTAATGCCATCTGATTACTTATTTCCGTCAAAGAGGACACGTACAGTATGAAAATGTCCAGATATTAGCAATAGCATTAGATCGCTAGGATTAGCAAGTTAGCATTAGCATTCAAACTTTAACATTGCTGTATTTGCATGTATACAAGAAGGGTTAAGCTTTAATGCCATCTAATCTAATATGCCGTTGAAGAGTCATGCTTTAATGCCATCTGATCTCTTATTTCCATCATAGAGGACACGTACAGTATGAAAATGACAAGATATTAGCACTAGCATTAGATCGCTAGCATTAGCAAGTTAGCATAAGCATTCAAACTTAAACAGTGCAGTACTTGCATGTATACAAGAAGGGGTAAGCTTTAATGCCATCTAATCTAATATGCCCATGAAGGGTTTTGCTTTAATGCCATCTGATCTCTTATTTCCATCATAGAGGACACGTACAGTATGAAAATGACGAGATATTAGCACGAGCATTTGATGGCAAGCATTAGCAAGTTACCATTTGCATTCAAACTTTTACATTTCTGTATTTGCATGTATACAAGAAGGGTTAAGCATTAATGCCACCTGATCTAATATGCCCATGAAGAGTAATGCTTTAATGCGGTCTGATCTCTTATTTCCATCATAGAGGACACGTACAGTATGAAAATGACCAGATATTAGCACTAGCATTAGATCGCTAGCATTAGCAAGTTAGCATTAGCATTCAAACTTAAACATTGCAGTACTTGCATGTATACAAGAACGCTTAAGCTTTAACACCATCTGATCTCTTATTTCTATCATCGAGGACACGTACAGTATGAAAATGACCAGATATTAGCAGTAGCATTAGATCGCTAGCATTAGAAAGTTAGCATTAGCATTCAAACTTTAACATTGCTGTATTTGCATGTATACAAGAAGGTTTAAGCTTTAATGCTATCTAATCTAATATGCGCTTGAAGGGTTATGCTTTAATGCCATCTGATCTCTTATTTCCATCATTGAGGACACGTACAGTATGAAAATGACCAGATATTAGCACTAGCATTAGATCGCTAGCATTAGCAAGTTAGCATTAGCATTCAAACTTAAACATTGCAGGACTTGCATGTATACAAGAAGGGGTATGCTTTAATGCCATCTAATCTAATATGCCCATGAAGGGTTTTGCTTTAATAACATCTGATCTCTTATTTCCATCAAAGAGGTCACGTACAGTATGAGAATGACCAAATATTATCACTATCATTAATTCGTTAGCATTCGAAAGTTAGCATTAGCATTCAAACTTAGACATTGCAGTACTTGCATGTATACAAGAAGGGGTAAGCTTTAATGCCATGTAATCTAATATGCTCATCAAGGGTTTTGCTTTAATGACATCTGATCTCTTATTTCCATCATAGAGGACACGTACAGTATGAAAATGACCAGATATTAGCACTATCATTAATTCTTTAGCATTCGCAAGTTAGCATTAGCATTCAAACTTAGAGATTGCAGTACTTGCATGTATACAAGAAGGGTTAAGCTTTAATGCCATATAATCCAATATGCCCATTAAGGGTTATGCTTTCATGTCATCTGATCTCTTATTTCCATGATAGAGGACACGTACGGTATGACAATGACCAGATATTATATCTAGCATTAGATCGCTATTATTAACAAGATAGGATTAGCATTCAAACTTAAACATTGCAGTACTTGCATGTATACAAGAAGGGTTAAGCATTAAATGCCATCTAATCTAATATGCCCTTGAAGGGTTATGCTTTAATGCCATCTGATCTCTTATTTCCATCATAGAGGACACGTACAGTATGAAAATGACCAGATATCAGCACTAGCATTAGATCGTTAGCATTAGCAAGTTAGTCTTAGCATTCAAACTTATACATTGCAGTACTTGCATGTATACAAGAAGGGTTGAGCTTTAATGCCATCTAATCTAATATGCCCGCGAAGGGTTAGGCTTTAATGCCATCTGATCTCTTATTTCCGTGAAAGAGGACACGTACAGTATGTAAATGACCAGATATTAGCAATAGCATTAGATCGCTAGCATTAGCAAGTTAGCATTAGCATTCAAACTTTAACATTGCTGTATTTGCATGTATACAAGAAGGGTTAAGCTTTAATGCCATCTAATCTAATATGACGATGAAGAGTCATGCTTTAATGCCATCTGATCTCTTATTTCCATCATAGAGGACACGTACAGTATGAAAATGCCAAGATATTAGCACTAGCATTAGATAGCTAGCATCAGCAAGTTAGCATAAGCATTCAAAATTAAACATTGCTGTATTTGCATGTACACAAGTAGGGTTAAGGTTTAATGCCATCAAATCTAATATGCCCACGAAGGGTTATGCTTTAATGTCATCTGATCTCTTATTTCCATCATAGAGGACACATACAGTATGAAAATGACCAGATATTAGCACTAGCATTAAATCGCTAGTATTAGCAAGTTCGCAAAAGCATTCAAACATAAAGATTGCAGTACTTGCATGTATACAAGAAGGGGTAAGCTTCAATGCCATCTAATCTAATATGCGCTTGAAGGGTTATGCTTTAATGCCATCTGATCTCTTATTTCCATCATTGAGGACACATACAGTATGAAAATGACCAGATATTAGCACTAGCATCAGATCGCTATCATTAGCAAGTTAGCATTAGCATTAAAACTTAAACATTGCAGTACTTGCATGTATTCAAGAAGGTGTAAGCTTTAATGCCATCTCATCTAATATGCCCATTAAGGGTTATGCTTTAATGTCATCTGATCTCTTATTTCCATGATAGAGGACACGTACGGTATGACAATGACCAGATAATAGATCTAGCATTAGATCGCTATTATTAGCAAGATAGCATTAGCATTCAAACTTAAAACATTGCAGTACTTGCATGTATACAAGAAGGGTTCAGCTTAAAGGCCATCTAATCTAATATGCCCTTGAAGGGTTATGCTTTAATGCCATCTGATCTCTTATTTCCATCATAGAGGACACGTACAGTATGACAATGACCAGATATTAGCACTAGCAATTGATTGCTAGCATTAGCAAGTTAGCATTAGCATTCAAACTTAAACATTGCTGGACTTGCATGTATACAAGAAGGGTTAAGCTATAATGCCATGTAATCTATTTTGCCCACGAAGGGTTATGCTTTTATGCCATCTGATCTCTTATTTCCATCATATAGGACACGTACAGTATGAAAATGACCAGATATTAGCACTAGCATTAGATCGTTAGCATTAGCAAGTTAGTCTTAGCATTCAAACTTAAACATTGCAGTACTTGCATGTATACAAGAAGGGTTGAGCTTTAATGCCATCTAATCTAATATGCCCATGAAGGGTAATGCTTTAATGCGATCTGATCTCTTATTTCCATCATAGAGGACATGTACAGTATGAAAATGACCAGATATTAGATCTAGAATTAGATCGCTATTATTAGCAAGTAAGCATTAGCATTCAAACTTAAACATTGCAGTACTTGCATGTATACAAGAAGGCTTAAGCTTTAATTAAATCTGATCTCTTATTTCCATCATAGAGGACACGTACAGTATGAAAATGAGCAGATATTAGCACTAGCATTAGATCCCTAGCATTAGCAAGTTAGCATTAGCATTCAAACTTAAACATTGCAGTACTTGCATGCATACAAGAAGGCTTCATCTGTAACGCCATTTGATCTCTTGTTTTTATCATAGAGGACACGAACAGTATGAAAATGACCAGATATTAGCACTAGCATTAGATCGTTAGCATTAGCAAGTAAGCATTAGCATTCAAACTTAAACATTGCAGTACTTGCATGAATATAAGAAGGGTTAAGCTTTAATGCCATCTTATCTAATATGCCTAATAAGGGTTATGCTTTAATGTCATTTGATCTCTTATTTCCATGATAGAGGACACGTACGGTATGACAATGATCAGATATTAGGTCTAGCATTAGATCGGTATTATTAGCAAGATAGCATTAGCATTCAAACTTAAACATTGCGGTATTTGCATGTATACAAGAAGGGTTAAGCATTAATGCCATCTGATCTAATATGCCCATGAAGGGTAATGCTTTAATGAGATCTGATCTCTTATTTCCATCGTAGAGGACACGTACAGTATGAAAATGACCAGATATTAGCACTAGCATTAGATCGCTAGCATTACCAAGTTAGCATTAGCATTCAAACTTAAACATTGCAGTACTTGCATGTATACAAGAACGCTTAAGATTTAACACCATCTGATCTCTTATTTCCATCATCGAGGACACGTACAGTATGAAAATGACCAGATATTAGCACTAGCATTAGATCGCTAGCATTAGCAAGTAAGCATTAGCATTCAAACTTTAGCATTGCTGTATTTGCATGTATACAAGAAGGGTTAAGCTTTAATGCTATCTAATCTAATATGCCCATGAAGGGTTTTGCTTTAATGACATCTGATCTCTTATTTCCATTATAGAGGAAATGTACAATATGAAAATGATCAGATATTAGCACTAGCATTAGATCGCTAACATTAGCAAGTTAGCATAAGCATTCAAACTTAAACATTGCAGTACTTGCATGTATACAAGAAGGCTTAAGGTTTAATGCCATCTGATCTCTTTTTTCCATCATAGAGGACACGTACAGTATGAAAATGACCAGATATTAGCACTAGCATTAGATCGCTAGCATTAGCAAGTTAGAATTAGCATTCAAACTTTAACATTGCTGTAAATGCATGTATACAAGAAGCGTTAAGCTTTAATGCCATCTGATCCAATATGCCCATGAAGGGTTATGCCTTAATGCCATCTGATTTCTGATTTCCATTATAGAGGACACATACAGTATGAAAATGTTCAGATATTAGAACGAGCATTAGATCGATAGCATTAGCAAGTTAGCATAAGCATTCAAACTTTAACATTGCTGTATTTGCATGTATACAAGAAGGGTTAAGCTTTAATGCCTTCTCATATAATATGCCCATGAAAGGTAATGCTTTAATGCCGTCTGATCTCTTATTTCCATCATAGAGGACTTGTTCAGCATGAAAATGACCAGACATTAGCACTAGCATAAGATCGCTAGCATTAGCAAGTTAGCATTAGCATTCTAACTTTAACATTGCTGTATTTGCATGTATACAAGTAGGGTTAAGCTTTAATGCCATCTGATCCAATATGCCCATTAAGGGTAATGCTTTAATGCGATCTGATCTCTTATTTCCATCATAGAGGACATGTTCAGCATGAAAATGACCAGATATTATGATAGCATTAGATCGCTAGCATTAGCAAGTTAGCATTAGCATTCTAACTTTAACATTGCTGTATTTGCATGTATACAAGAAGGGTTAAGCTTTAATGCCATCTGATCCAATATGCCCATGAAAGGTTATGCTTTAATGCCATCTTATGTCTTCTTTCCTTCCTAGAGGACATGTTCAGCATGAAAATGACCAGATATTAGCATTAGCATTAGATCGCTAGCATTAGCAAGTTAGCATTAGCATTCAAACTTAAACATTGCAGTACTTGCATGTATACAAGAAGGCTTTAGCTTTAACGGCATTTGATCTCTTAATTCCATCATAGAGGACACGTACAGTATGAAAATGACCAGATATTTGCACTAGCATTAAACCGCTAGCATTAGCAAGTTAGCATTAGCATTCAAACTTAAACATTGCAGTACTTGCATGTATACAAGAAGGGTTAAGCTTTAATGCCATCTAATCTAATATGCCCTTGAAGGGTTATGCTTTAATGCCATATGATCTCTTATTTCCATCATTGAGGACATGAACAGTATGAAAATGACCAGATATTAGCACTAGCATTAGATCGCTCGCATTAGCAAATTAGCATTAGCATTCAAACTTTAACTTTGCTGTATTTGCATGAATACAAGAAGGGTTAAGCTTTAATGCCATCTGATCAAATATGCCCATGAAGGGTAATGGTTTAATGTGATCTGATCTCTTATTTCCATCACAGAGGACATGTTCAGCATGAAAATGACCAGATATTAGCACTAGCATTAAATCGCTAGCATTAGCAAGTTAGCATTAGCATTCAAACTTAAACATTGCAGTACTTGCATGTATACAAGAAGCGTTTAGCTTTAATGCCATCGGTTCAAATATGCCCAGGAAGAGTAATGCTTTAATGCGATCTGATCTCTAATTTCCATCACAGAGGACATGTTCAGCATGAAAATGAACAGATATAAGCACTAACATTAGATCGCTAGCATTAGCAAATTAGCATTAGCATTCAAACTTTAACATTGCTGAATTTGCATGTATACAAGAAGGGTTTAGCTTTAATGCCATCTGATCCAATATGCCCATGAAAGGTTATGCTTTAATGCCATCTGATCTCTTATTTCCATCATAGAGAACATGTTTAGCATGAAAATGACCAAATATTAGCACTTGCATTAGATCGCTAGCATTAGCAAGTTAGCATTAGCATTCAAACTTAAACATTGCAGTACTTGAATGTATACAAGAAGGCTTAAGCTTTCACGCCATCTGATCTCTTATTTCCATCATCGAGGACACGTACAGTATGAAAAAGACCAGATATTAGCACTAGCATTTGATCGCTAGCATTAGCAAGTTAGATTTAGCATTCAAACTTTAACATTGCTCTATTTGCATGAATACAAGTATGGTTAAGCTTTAAAGACATCTAATCTAATATGCACATTAAGGGTTATGCTTTAATGTCATCTGATCTCTTATTTCCATCATTGAGGACACGTACAGTATGAAAATGACCAGATATTAGCACTTGAATTAGATTTCTAGCATTAGCAAGTTAGTATTAGCATTCAAACTTAAACATTGCAGTACTTGCATGTATACAAGAAGGGCTAAGCTTTAATGCCATCTAATCTAATATGCCCTTGAAGGGTTATGCTTTAATGCCATCTGATCTCTTATTTCCATCATTGAGGACATGTACAGTATGAAAATGACCAGATATTAGCACTAGTATTAGATCGCTAGCATTAGCAAGATAGCATAAGCATTCAAACTTTAAAATTCCTGTATTTGCATGTATACAAGAAGGGGTAAGCTTTAATGCCATCTAATCTAATAAGCACATGAAGGGTTTTGCTTTAATGTCATCTGATCTCTTATTTCCATCGTAGAGGACACGGACAGTATGAAAATGACCAGATATTAGCACTAGCATTAGATCGTTAGCATATGCAAGTTAGCATTAGCATTCAAACTTAAACATTGCAGTAGTTGCATGTATATAAGAAGAGTTAAGCTTTAATGCCATCTAATCTAATATGCCCATTATGGGTTATGCTTTAATGTCATCTGATCTCTTATTTCCATCATAGAGGACATGTACAGTATGAAAATGACCAGATATTAGCACTAGCATTAGATCGCTAGCATTAGCAATTTAGCATTAGCATTCAAACTTTAACATTGCTGTATTTGCATGTATACAAGAAGGGTTAAGGTTTAATGCTATCTTATCTAATATGCCCATGAAGGGTTATGCTTTAATGAAATCTGATCTCTTATTTCCATCAAAGATGACACGTACAGTATGGAAATGACCAGATATTAGCACTAGCGTTAGATCGCTAGCATTACCAAGTTAGCATTAGCATTCTAACTTTAACATTGCTGTATTTGCATGCATACAAGAAGGGTTAAGGTTTAATGCTATCTAATCTAATATGCCCATGAAGGGTTATGCTTTAATGCCATCTCATCTCTTATTTCCATCATTGAGGACAAGTACAGTATGAAAATGACCAGATATTAGCAGTAGCATTAGATCGCTAGCATTAGCAAGTTAGCATTAGCATTCAAACTTTAACATTGCAGTACTTGCATGTATACAAGAAGGGGTAAGCTTTAATGCCATCTAAACTAATATGCCCATGAAGGGTTTTGCTTTAATGCCATCTGATCTCTTATTTCCATCATAGAGGACACGTACAGTATCAAAATTACCAGATATTAGCACTAGCATTAGATAGTTAGCATTAGCAAGTTAGCATTAGCATTCTAACTTTAACATTGCTGTATTTGCATGTATACAAGAAGGGTTAAGCTTTAATGCCATCTGATCCAATATGCCCATGAAGAGTAATGCTTTAATGTGATCTGATCTCTTATTTCCATCATAGAGGACATGTTCAGCATGAAAATGACCAGATATTAGCACTAGCATTAGATCGCTAGCATTAGCAAGTTAGCATTAGCATTCAAACTTTAACATTGCTGTATTTGCATGTATACAAGAAGTGTTCAGCTTTAATGCCATCTGATCCAAAATGCCCATGAAAGGTTATGCTTTAATGCCATCTTATCTCTTCTTTCCATCATAGAGGACACGTTCAGCATGAAAATGACCAGATCTTAGCACTAGCATTAGATCGCTAGCATTAGCAAGTTAGCATTAGCATTCAAACTTAAACATTGCTGTACTTGCATGTATACAAGAAGGCTTTAGCTTTAACGGCATTTGTTCTTTTATTTCCATCATAGAAGTTACGTACAGTATGACAATGACCAGATATTAGCACTAGCATTAAACCGCTAGCATTAGCAAGTTAGCATTAGCATTCAAACTTAAACATTGCGGTACTTGCATGTATACAAGAAGGCTTAAGCATTCACTGCATCTGATCTCTTATTTCCATGATCGAGGACACGTACAGTATGAAAATGACCAGACATTAGCACTCGCATTAGATCGCTAGCATTAGCAAGTTAGCTTTAGGATTCAAACTTTAACATTGCTGTATTTGCATGAGTACAAGTAGGTTTAAGCTTTAATGCCATCTTATCTAATATGCCCATTAAGGGTTATGCTTTAATGTCATCTGATCTCTTATTTCCATCATTGAGGACACGTACAGTATGAAAATGACCAGATATTAGCACTAGAATTAGATCGCTGGCATTAGCAAGTTAGCATTATCATTCAAACTTAAACATTGCAGTACTTGCATGTATACAAGAAGGGTTAAGCTTTAATGCCATCTAATCTAATATGCCCTTGTAGGGTTATGCTTTAATGCCATCTGATCTCTTATTTCCATCATAGTGGACACATACAGCATGAAAATGAAAAGATATTAGCAATAGCATTAGATCGCTAATCTTAGCAAGTTAGCATAAGCATTCAAACTTAAACATTGCAGTACTTGCATGTATACAAGAAGGCCTAAGTTTTAATGCCATCTGATCTCTTTTTTCCATCATAAAGGACACGTACAGTATGAAAATGACCAGATATTAGCACTAGCATTAGATCGCTAGCATTAGCAAGTAAGAATTATCATTCAAACTTTAACATTGCTGTAAATGCATGTATACAAGAAGCGTTAAGCTTTAATGCCATCTAATCTAATATGCCCATGAAGGGTTATGCCTTAATGCCATCTGGTTTCTGATTTCCATTATAGAGGACAGGTACAGTATGAAAATAATCAGATATTAGATCTAGCATTAGATCGATAGCATTAGCAATTTAGCATAAGCAATGAAACTTTAACATTGCTGTATTTGCATGTATACAAGAAGGGTTAAGCTTTAATGCCTTCTAATATAATATGCCCATGAAAGGTTATGCTTTAATGCCGTCTGATCTCTTATTTCCATCATAGAGGACATGTTCTGCATGAAAATGACCAGATATTAGCACTATCTTAAGATCGCTAGCATTAGCAAGTTAGCATTAGCATTCTAACTTTAACATTGCTGTATTTGCATTTATACAAGAAGGGTTAAGCTTTAATGCCATCTGATCCAATATGCCCATTAAGGGTAATGCTTTAATGCGATCTGATCTCTTATTTCCATCATAGAGGACATGTTCAGCATGAAAATGACCAGATATTAGCACTAGCATTAGATCGCTAGCATTAGCAAGTTAGCATTAGCATTCTAACTTTAACATTGCTGTATTTGCATGTATACAAGAAGGGTTAAGCTTTAATGCCATCTGATCCAATATGCCCATGAAAGGTTATGCTTTAATGCCATCTAATCTCTTCTTTCCTTCCTAGAGGACATGTTCAGCATGAAAATGACCAGATATTAGCACTAGCATTAGATCGCTAGCATTAGCAAGTTAGCATTAGCTTTCCAACTTAAACATTGCAGTACTTGCATGTATACAAGAAGGCTTTAGCTTTAACGGCATTTGATCTCTTATTTCCATCATAGAGGACACGTACAGTATGAAAATGACCAGATATAAGCACTTGCATTAAACCGCTAGCATTAGCAAGTTAGCATTAGCATTCAAACTTATACATTGCAGTACTTGCATGTATACAAGAAGGGTAAAGCTTTAATGCCTTCTAATCTAATATGCCCTTGAAGGGTTATGCTTTAAAGCCATCTGATCTCTTATTTCCATCATTGAGGACATGTACAGTATGAAAATGACCAGATATTAGCACTAGTATTAGATCGCTAGCATTAGCAAGTTAGCATTAGCATTCAAACTTAAACATTGCAGTACTTGCATGTATACAAGAAGGCTTAAGCTTTCACGCCATCTGATCTCTTATTTCCATCATCGAGGACACGTACAGTAAGAAAATGACCAGATATTAGCACTCGCATTAGATCGCTAGCATTAGCAAGTTAGCTTTAGCATTCAAACTTTAACATTGCTGTATTTGCATGAATACAAGTAGGGTTAAGCTTTAATGCCATCTAATCTAATATGCCCACGAAGCGTTATGCTTGAATGTCATCTGATCTCTTATTTCCATCATTGAGGACACGTACAGTATGAAAATGACCAGATATTAGCACACGAATTAGATCGCTGGCATTAGCAAGTTAGCATTAGCATTCAAACTTTAAAATTGCTGTATTTGCATGTATACAAGAAGCGTTTAGCTTTAATGCCATCGGTTCAAATATGCCCAGGAAGAGTAATGCTTTAATGCGATCTGATCTCTAATTTCCATCACAGAGGACATGTTCAGCATGAAAATGAACAGATATAAGCACTAACATTAGATCGCTAGCATTAGCAAATTAGCATTAGCATTCAAACTTTAACATTGCTGAATTTGCATGTATACAAGAAGGGTTTAGCTTTAATGCCATCTGATCCAATATGCCCATGAAAGGTTATGCTTTAATGCCATCTGATCTCTTATTTCCATCATAGAGAACATGTTTAGCATGAAAATGACCAAATATTAGCACTTGCATTAGATCGCTAGCATTAGCAAGTTAGCATTAGCATTCAAACTTAAACATTGCAGTACTTGAATGTATACAAGAAGGCTTAAGCTTTCACGCCATCTGATCTCTTATTTCCATCATCGAGGACACGTACAGTATGAAAAAGACCAGATATTAGCACTAGCATTAGATCGCTAGCATTAGCAAGTTAGATTTAGCATTCAAACTTTAACATTGCTCTATTTGCATGAATACAAGTATGGTTAAGCTTTAAAGACATCTAATCTAATATGCACATTAAGGGTTATGCTTTAATGTCATCTGATCTCTTATTTCCATCATTGAGGACACGTACAGTATGAAAATGACCAGATATTAGCACTTGAATTAGATTTCTAGCATTAGCAAGTTAGTATTAGCATTCAAACTTAAACATTGCAGTACTTGCATGTATACAAGAAGGGCTAAGCTTTAATGCCATCTAATCTGATATGCCCTTGAAGGGTTATGCTTTAATGCCATCTGATCTCTTATTTCCATCATTGAGGACATGTACAGTATGAAAATGACCAGATATTAGCACTAGTATTAGATCGCTAGCATTAGCAAGATAGCATAAGCATTCAAACTTTAAAATTCCTGTATTTGCATGTATACAAGAAGGGGTAAGCTTTAATGCCATCTAATCTAATAAGCACATGAAGGGTTTTGCTTTAATGTCATCTGATCTCTTATTTCCATCGTAGAGGACACGGACAGTATGAAAATGACCAGATATTAGCACTAGCATTAGATCGTTAGCATATGCAAGTTAGCATTAGCATTCAAACTTAAACATTGCAGTAGTTGCATGTATATAAGAAGAGTTAAGCTTTAATGCCATCTAATCTAATATGCCCATTATGGGTTATGCTTTAATGTCATCTGATCTCTTATTTCCATCATAGAGGACATGTACAGTATGAAAATGACCAGATATTAGCACTAGCGTTAGATCGCTAGCATTACCAAGTTAGCATTAGCATTCTAACTTTAACATTGCTGCATTTACATGCATACAAGAAGGGTTAAGGTTTAATGCTATCTAATCTAATATGCCCATGAAGGGTTATGCTTTAATGCCATCTCATCTCTTATTTCCATCATTGAGGACAAGTACAGTATGAAAATGACCAGATATTAGCAGTAGCATTAGATCGCTAGCATTAGCAAGTTAGCATTAGCATTCAAACTTTAACATTGCAGGACTTGCATGTATACAAGAAGGGGTAAGCTTTAATGCCATCTAAACTAATATGCCCATGAAGGGTTTTGCTTTAATGCCATCTGATCTCTTATTTCCATCATAGAGGACACGTACAGTATGAAAATTACCAGTTATTAGCACTAGCATTAGATAGTTAGCATTAGCAAGTTAGCATTAGCATTCTAACTTTAACATTGCTGTATTTGCATGTATACAAGAAGGGTTAAGCTTTAATGCCATCTGATCCAATATGCCCATGAAGAGTAATGCTTTAATGTGATCTGATCTCTTATTTCCATCATAGAGGACATGTTCAGCATGAAAATGACCAGATATTAGCACTAGCATTAGATCGCTAGAATTAGCAAGTTAGCATTAGCATTCAAACTTTAACATTGCTGTATTTGCATGTATACAAGAAGTGTTCAGCTTTAATGCCATCTGATCCAAAATGCCCATGAAAGGTTATGCTTTAATGCCATCTTATCTCTTCTTTCCATCATAGAGGACACGTTCAGCATGAAAATGAAAGATCTTAGCACTAGCATTAGATCGCTAGCACTTAGCATTAGCATTCAAACTTAAACATTGCAGTACTTGCATGTATACAAAAAGCTTTAGCTTTAACGGCATTTGTTCTTTTTTTCCACTTAAACATTACAGTATGACAATGACCAGATATTAGCACTAGCATTAAACCGCTAGCATTAGCAGTTAGCATTAGCATTCAAACTTAAACATTGCAGTACTTGCATGTATACAAGAAGGCTTAAGCATTCACTGCATCTGATCTCATATTTCCATGATGAGGACAACGTACAGTCTGAAAATGACCAGACATTAGCATTAGATTAGATCGCTAGCATTAGCAAGTTAGCTTTAGGATTCAAACTTTAACATTGCTGTATTTGCATGTAGCAGGGTTAAGCTTTAATGCCATCTAATCTAATATGCCCATTAAGGGTTATGCTTTAATGTCATCTGATCTCTTATTTCCATCATTGAGGACACGTACAGTATGAAAATGACCAGATATTAGCACTAGAATTAGATCGCTAGCATTAGCAAGTTAGCATTATCATTCAAACTTAAACATTGCAGTACTTGCATGTATACAAAGGGTTAAGCTTTATTGCCATCTAATCTAATATGCCCTTATACGGTTATGCTTTAATGCCATCATCTCTTATTTCTCATATGGACCATACAATATGAAATGACAAGATATTAGCAGCATTGAAAATGACCAGATTCAAATTAAACATTGCAGTACTTGCATGTATTAGAATCTTAAGTTTTAATGCCATCTGATCTCTTTTTTTCCATCATAAAGGAACGTACTTGAAAATGACCAGTAGCACTAGCATTAGATCGCTATTACAAGTAAATTATCATTCAAACTTTAACATTTAAATATGGGTTCTAATCTAATATGCCCATGAAGGGTTATGCCTTAATGCCATCTGATTTCTGATTTCCATCATAGAGGACAGGTACAGTATGAAAATAACCAGATATTAGAACTAGCATTAGATCGATAGCATTAGCAATTTAGCATTATCATTCAAACTTTAACATTGCTGTATTTGCATGTATAAGAAGGGTTAAGCTTTAATGCCTTCTTAATTGCCATCTAATGCTTTAATGCCGTCTGATCTCTTTATTTCCATCATAGAGGACATGTTCAGCATTAAAATGCCATATTAGCTGATCATTCTTATTTTATCAAGTTAGCACATTCTAATATTAAAATGACTGTATTTGCATGTATACAGAAGGGTTAAGCTTTTAATGCCATCAGATCCATTATGCCCATTAAGGGTTAGCTTTTAAGCATTCAATCTTTAACATTGCATGTATTTGCATGTTCAGCATGAAAATACATGTTACAAGCATGAAAAATATGCCCATGAATATTAGCTTTAATGCCATTAGATCGCTAGCTTTTTTAGGCATCAGCATTCAAACTTTAACATTGCTGTATGAAAATGTATACAAGAAGGGTTAGCTTTAATGCCATTGATCCAATATGCCCATGAAAGGGGTTATGCTTTAATGCCAATCTAATCTCTTCTTTCCATCATAGAGGACATATTCAGCATGAAAAATGACCAGATATTAGCACTAGCATTAGATCGCTAGCATTAGCAAGTTAGCATTAGCTTTCAAACTTAAACATTGCAGTACTTGAATGTATACAAGAAGGCTTCAGCTTTAACGCCATTTGATCTCTTATTTCCATCATAGAGGACCGTACAGTATGAAAATGACCAGATATTAGCACCAGCATTAAACCGCTAGCATTAGCAAGTTAGCATTAGCATTCAAACTTATACATTGCTGTATTTGCATGTATACAAGAAGGGTTAAGCTTTAATGCCTTCTAATCTAATATGCCCATGAAGGGTTATGCTTTAATGCCATCTGATCTCTTATTTCCATCATTGAGGACATGAACAGTATGAAAATGACCAAATATTAGCACTATCATTAGATCGCTAGCATTAGCAATTTAGCATTAGCATTCAAACTTTAACATTGCTGTATTTGCATGAATACAAGAAGGGTTAAGCTTTAATGCCATCTGATCAAATATGTCCATGAAGGGTAATGGTTTAATGCGATCTGATCTCTAATTTCCATCACAGAGGACATGCTCAGCATGAAAATGACCAGATATTAGCACTAGCAGTAAATCGCTAGCATAAGCAAGTTAGCATTAGCATTCAAACTTAAACATTGCTGTATTTGCATGTATACAAGAAGGGTTAAGCTCTCCGCCATCTGATCTCTTATTTCCATCAAAGGTTATGTAAGAAAATGCCATCTAATCTTTCTTTCCATTAGATCATATTCAGCATGAAAATGACCAGATAGCTTTAGCATTCAAGCTTTTAGATTGCTGCATTTGCATGAATAGCAATTAGGGTTCAAACTTTAATGCCATCTAATTGAATATGCCCATTAAGGGTTTTGCTTTAATGTCATCTGATCTCTTATTTCCATCATTGAGGACACGTACAGTATGAAAATGACCAGATATTAGCACACGAATTAGATCGCTAGCATTAGCAAGTTAGCATTAGCATTCTATCTTTAACATTGCTGTATTTGCATGTATACAAGAAGGGTTAAGCTTTAATGCCATCAGATCCAATATGCCCATGAAGGGTAATGCTTTAATGCGATCTGATCTCTTATTTCCATCATAGAGGACATGTTCAGCATGAAAATGACCAGATATTAGCACTAGCATTAGATCGCTAGCATTAGCAAGTTAGCATTAGCATTCAAACTTTAACATTCCTGTATTTGCATGAATACAAGAAGGGTTAAGCTTTAATGCCATCTGATCCAATATGCCCATGAAAGGTTATGCTTTAATGCCATCTAATCTCTTCTTTCCATCATAGAGGACATGTTCAGCATGAAAATGACCAGATATTAGCACTAGCATTAGATCGCTAGCATTAGCAAGTTAGCATTAGCATTCAAACTTAAACATTGCAGTACTTGCATGTATACAAGAAGGCTTAAGCTCACGCCATTTGATCTCTTATTTCCATCATAGAGGACACGTACAGTATGAAAATGACCAGATATTAGCACTAGCATTAAACCGCTAGCATTAGCAAGTTAGCATTAGCATTCAAACTTATACATTGCAGTACTTGCATGTATACAAGAAGGGTTAAGCTTTAATGCCTTCTAATCTAATATGCCCTTGAAGGGTTATGCTTTCATGCCATCTGATCTCTTATTTACATCATTGAGGACATGAACAGTATGAAAATGACCAGATATTAGCACTAGGATTAGATCGCTAGCATTAGCAAGTTAGCATTAGCATTCAAACTTAAACATTGCAGTATTTGAATGTATACAAGAAAACTTAATGCTTTATGCCCGATCCATCTGATCTCTCTTATTTCCATCATCGAGGACATGTTCAGTATGAAAAAGACCAGATATTAGCACTAGCATTAGATCGCTAGCATTAGCAAGTTAGATTTAGCATTCAAACTTTAACATTGCTCTATTTGCATGAATACAAGTATGGTTAAGCTTTAAAGACATCTAATCTAATATGCACATTAAGGGTTATGCTTTAATGTCATCTGATCTCTTATTTCCATCATTGAGGACACGTACAGTATGAAAATGACCAGATATTAGCACTTGAATTAGATTTCTAGCATTAGCAAGTTAGTATTTAGCATTCAAACTTAAACATTGCAGTACTTGCATGTATACAAGAAGGGCTAAGCTTTAATGCCATCTAATCAAGAAGGGTTAAGCTTTTAATGCCAGATATGCCCTTGAAGGGTAATGCTTTAATGCGATCTGATCTCTTATTTCCATCATTGAGGACAAGTACAGTATGAAAATGACCAGATATTAGCACTAGTATTAGATCGCTAGCATTAGCAAGATAGCATAAGCATTCAAACTTTAAAATTCCTGTATTTGCATGTATACAAGAAGGGTAAGCTTTAATGCCATCTAATCTAATAAGCACATGAAGGGTTTTGCTTTAATGTCATCTGATCTCTTATTTCCATCGTATTTCCATCATTGAGGACGGACAGTATGAAAATGACCAGATATTAGCACTAGCATTAGATCGTTAGCATATGCAAGTTAGCATTAGCATTCAAACTTAAACATTGCAGTAGTTGCATGTATATAAGAAGAGTTAAGCTTTAATGCCATCTAATCTAATATGCCCATTATGGGTAATGCTTTAATGTCATCTGATCTCTT
The DNA here is from genome assembly GCA_029692085.1 of Gymnothorax javanicus. Classification (NCBI taxonomy): domain Eukaryota; kingdom Metazoa; phylum Chordata; class Actinopteri; order Anguilliformes; family Muraenidae; genus Gymnothorax; species Gymnothorax javanicus. The sequence goes on from CM056202.1 coordinate 106,753,044, forward strand.
ATTTCCATCATAGAGGACATGTACAGTATGAAGATGAGCAGATATTAGCACTAGCATTAGATCGCTAGCATTAGCAATTTAGCATTAGCATTCAAACATTAACATTGCTGTATTTGCATGTATACAAGAAGGGTTAAGGTTTAATGCTATCTAATCTAATATGCCCATGAAGGGTTATGCTTTAATGAAATCTGATCTCTTATTTCCATCATTGATGACACGTACAGGATGAAAATGACCAGATATTAGCACTAGCGTTAGATCGCTAGCATTACCAAGTTAGCATTAGCATTCTAACTTTAACATTGCTGTATTTGCATGCATACAAGAAGGGTTAAGGTTTAATGCTATCTAATCTAATATGCCCATGAAGGGTTATGCTTTAATGCCATCTCATCTCTTATTTCCATCATTGAGGACAAGTACAGTATGAAAATGACCAGATATTAGCAGTAGCATTAGATCGCTAGCATTAGCAAGTTAGCATTAGCATTCAAACTTTAACATTGCAGGACTTGCATGTATACAAGAAGGGGTAAGCTTTAATGCCATCTAAACTAATATGCCCATGAAGGGTTTTGCTTTAATGCCATCTGATCTCTTATTTCCATCATAGAGGACACGCACAGTATGAAAATTACCAGTTATTAGCACTAGCATTAGATAGTTAGCATTAGCAAGTTAGCATTAGCATTCTAACTTTAACATTACTGTATTTGCATGTATACAAGAAGGGTTAAGCTTTAATGCCATCTGATCCAATATGCCCATGAAGAGTAATGCTTTAATGTGATCTGATCTCTTATTTCCATCATAGAGGACATGTTCAGAATGAAAATGACCAGATATTAGCACTAGCATTAGATCGCTAGCATTAGCAAGTTAGCATTAGCATTCAAACTTTAACATTGCTGTATTTGCATGTATACAAGAAGTGTTCAGCTTTAATGCCATCTGATCCAAAATGCCCATGAAAGGTTATGCTTTAATGCCATCTTATCTCTTCTTTCCATCATAGAGGACACGTTCAGCATGAAAATGACCAGATCTTAGCACTAGCATTAGATCGCTAGCATTAGCAAGTTAGCATTAGCATTCAAACTTAAACATTGCAGTACTTGCATGTATACAAGAAGGCTTTAGCTTTAACGGCATTTGTTCTTTTATTTCCATCATAGAAGTTACGTACAGTATGACAATGACCAGATATTAGCACTAGCATTAAACCGCTAGCATTAGCAAGTTAGCATTAGCATTCAAACTTAAACATTGCAGTACTTGCATGTATACAAGAAGGCTTAAGCATTCACTGCATCTGATCTCTTATTTCCATGATCGAGGACACGTACAGTATGAAAATGACCAGACATTAGCTTTTCGTGAGATTAGATCGCTAGCATTAGCAAGTTAGCTTTAGGATTCAAACTTTAACATTGCTGTATTTGCATGAGTACAAGTAGGGTTAAGCTTTAATGCCATCTTATCTAATATGCCCATTAAGGGTTATGCTTTAATGTCATCTGATCTCTTATTTCCATCATTGAGGACACGTACAGTATGAAAATGACCAGATATTAGCACTAGAATTAGATCGCTAGCATTAGCAAGTTAGCATTATCATTCAAACTTAAACATTGCAGTACTTGCATGTATACAAGAAGGGTTAAGCTTTAATGCCATCTAATCTAATATGCCCTTGTAGGGTTATGCTTTAATGCCATCTGATCTCTTATTTCCATCATAGTGGACACATACAGTATGAAAATGACAAGATATTAGCAATAGCATTAGATCGCTAATCTTAGCAAGTTAGCATAAGCATTCAAACTTAAACATTGCAGTACTTGCATGTATACAAGAAGTCTTAAGTTTTAATGCCATCTGATCTCTTTTTTCCATCATAAAGGACACGTACAGTATGAAAATGACCAGATATTAGCACTAGCATTAGATCGCTAGCATTAGCAAGTAAGAATTATCATTCAAACTTTAACATTGCTGTAAATGCATGTATACAAGAAGCGTTAAGCTTTAATGCCATCTAATCTAATATGCCCATGAAGGGTTATGCCTTAATGCCATCTGATTTCTGATTTCCATTATAGAGGACAGGTACAGTATGAAAATAATCAGATATTAGAACTAGCATTAGATCGATAGCATTAGCAATTTAGCATAAGCAATGAAACTTTAACATTGCTGTATTTGCATGTATACAAGAAGGGTTAAGCTTTAATGCCTTCTAATATAATATGCCCATGAAAGGTTATGCTTTAATGCCGTCTGATCTCTTATTTCCATCATAGAGGACATGTTCAGCATGAAAATGACCAGATATTAGCACTATCATAAGATCGCTAGCATTAGCAAGTTAGCATTAGCATTCTAACTTTAACATTGCTGTATTTGCATGTATACAAGAAGGGTTAAGCTTTAATGCCATCAGATCCAATATGCCCATGAAGGGTAATGCTTTAATGCGATCTGATCTCTTATTTCCATCATAGAGGACATGTTCAGCATGAAAATGACCAGATATTAGCACTAGCATTAGATCGCTAGCATTAGCAAGTTAGCATTAGCATTCAAACTTTTAACATTGCTGTATTTGCATGTATACAAGAAGGGTTTTTTAATGCCATCTGATCCAATATGCCCATGAAAGGTTATGCTTTAATGCCATCTAATCTCTTCTTTCCATCATAGAGGACATATTTCAGCATGAAAATGACCAGATATTAGCACTAGCATTAGATCGCTAGCATTAGCAAGTTAGCATTAGCTTTCAAACTTAAACATTTAGTACTTGCATGTATACAAGAAGGCATCAGCTTTATGACATTTGATCTCTTATTTCCATCATAGACACGTGCAGTATGAAAATGACCAGATATAAGCACTTGCATTAAACCGCTAGCATTAAAGTTAGCATTAGCATTCAAACTTATACATTTGCAGTACTTGCATGTATACAAGAAGGGGTTAAGCTTTAATGCCTTCTAATCTAATATGCCCTTGAAGGGTTATGCTTTAATGCCATCTGATCTCTTATTTCATCATTGAGGACATGAACAGTATGAAAATGACCAAATATTAGCACTAGGATTAGATCAACTAGCATTAGCAATTTAGCATTAGCATTCAAACTTTAACTGCTGTATTTGCATGAATACAAGAAGGGTTAAGCTTTAATGCCATCTGATCAAATATGACCATGAAGGGTAATGGTTTAATGCGATCTGATCTCTAATTTCCATCACAGAGGACATGCTCAGCATGAAAATGACCCGAATATTAGCACTAGCAGTAAATCGCTAGCATAAGCAAGTTAGCATTAGCATTCAAACTTAAACATTGCAGTACTTGCATGTATACAAGAAGGCTTAAGCTCTCCGCCATCTGATCTCTTATTTCCATCATCGAGGACACGTTACAGTAAGAAAATGACCAGATATTAGCACTACGCATTAGATCGCTAGCATTATAAAGTTAGCTTTAGCATTCAACTTTTACATTACTGTATTTGCATGAATACAAGTAGGGTTTTTAATGCCATCAGATCAATATGCCCATGAAGGTAATGCTTTAATGCGATCTGATCTCTTATTTCCATCATAGAGGGACATGTTCAGCATGAAAATGACCAGATATTAGCACTAGCATTAGATCGCCATTAGCAAGTTAGCATTAGCATTCAAACTTTAACATTCCTGTATTTGCATGTACAAGAAGGGTTAAGCTTTAATGCCATCTGATCAATATGCCCATTAAAAGGTTATGCTTTAATGCCATCTAATCTTTTTTCCATCATAGAGGACATGTTCAGCATGAAAATGACCAGATATTAGCACTAACATTAGATCGCTAGCATTAGCAATTTAGCATTAACATTCAAACATTAACATTGCTGTATTTGCATGTATACAAGAAGGGTTAAGGTTTAATGCTATCTAATCTAATATGCCCATGAAGGGTTATGCTTTAATGAAATCTGATCTCTTATTTCCATCATTGATGACACGTACAGTATGAAAATGACCAGATATTAGCACTAGCGTTAGATCGCTACATTACCAAGTTAGCATTAGCATTCAAACTTTAACATTGCTGTATTTGCATGCATACAAAAAAGGGTTAAGGTTTAAGGTTTAATGCTATCTAATCTAATATGCCCATGATGCCAGGGTTATGCTTTTTAATGAAATCTCATCTCTTATTTCCATCATTGAGCTAGCAAGTACAGTATGAAAATGACCCGACTTGCATGTATACAAGAAGGGGTAATCTTTTATGCCATCTAAAGTTTTGCTTTTAGCCATTCAAACTTTAACATTGCAGGACTTATGAAAATTAGCATTCATACACTTTAACATTAGACAGTTTGCTGTGTTGCAAGTTACAAGAAGGGTTAGGTTTAATGCCATCCTAAACTAATATGCCCATGAAGGGTTTTGCTTTAATGCCATCTGATCTCTTATTTCCATCATAGAGGACTTTACAGTATGAAAATTACCAGACATGTATTAGTGAAACTACCAGATTAGACTAGCATTAGCATTAGCAAGTTAGCATTAGCATTCTAATTTTAACATTACTGTTTTTGCATGTATACAAAAAAGGGTTAAGCTTTTAATGCCATCTAATCTGATCCAATATGCCCATGAAGACCAGTAATGCTTTAATGTGATCGATCTCTTATTTCCATCATAAGAGGACATAGCTTTCAGCATTTGAAAATGAAAATTACTAGCATTAGATCACTAGCATTAGCAAGTTAGCATTAGCATTCAAACTTAAAACATTGCTGTATTTGCATGTATACAAGAAGCATTCTAATTTTTAATGCCATCTGATCCAAAATGACCAGACATTGAAGGGGTTATGCATAGTATTTTAATGCCATCTTATGTCTCTTCTTTCCATCATAGAGGCTTTTTGTGCATGAAAATGCCCTTAAATCTTAGCTTTAATTCATCTGAGGACATTTCCACAAGTTAGGACACGACAGTATGAAAAACTTAAATATTAGCAGTAATTAGATGTATACAAGTTAGCAGGCTTTAAGCTTAAACGGCATTGTTCTTTTATTTCCATCATTGCCCTTGTGTGTTAATGCCATGACCAGATATCATAGCACTAGCATTAAACCGCTAGCATTCAGCATTAATCGCTAATCTAGCATTCAAACTTAAACATTGCAGTACTTGCATGTATACAAGAAGTCTTAAGCATTAATGCCATCTGATCTCTTTTTTCCATCATAGAGGACACGTATAGTATGAAAATGACCAGACATTAGCACTTTCGCATTAGATCGCTAGCATTAGCAAGTTAGAATTATCATTCAAACTTTAACATTGCTGTATTGCATGTATACAAGTAGGGTTAAGCTTTTTAATCTCTAATCTAATATGCCCATTAAGGGTTATGCTTTAATGTCATCTGATCTCTTATTTCCATCATAGAGGACAGGTACAGTATGAAAATGACCAGATATTAGCACTAGCATTAGATCCTTTAGCATTAGCAAGTTAGCATTATCATTCAAACTTAAACATTGCAGTACTTGCATGTATACAAGAAGGGTTTAAGCTTTAATGCCATCTAATCTGCGGCTTTTAATGCCCTTCGAGGGTTATGCTTTAATGCCATCTGATCTCTTATTTCCATCATTAGATCCATCATGAAAATGACAAGATATTAGCATTCTAACTTTAAAATGACAATTTGAATGTTAGCAGAAGCATTAAGCTTAATGCCATCTTGCAATATTGCATGAAGGGCATGCTTTAAAACTTAAACATTGCTTTAATGTATGAAAATCTAAGTTTAATGCCATCTTTTTCCATCATTGAGGTTAGCATTAGCAGTATGAAAATGACCAGATATTAGCACTACAATTAGATCGCTAGCATTAGCAAGTTAAATTATCATTCAAACTTTTAAACATTGCTGTAAATGCATGTATACATGTTAAGCTTTAATGCCATCTAATCTAATATGCCCTTAGAAGGGGTTATGCCTTAATGCCATCTGATTTCTTATTTCCATTATAGAGGACAGGTACAGTATGAAAATAATCAGATAAAATGACATTAGAAAATGACCAGATTAGCAATTTAGCATAAGCAATGAAACATTAACATTCAAACTTTGCATGTATAGCATAAACAGCTAATGAAGGGTTATTGCTATAATGCCTACAATATGAAGGGTTATGCTTTAATGCCATCTGATCTCTTATTTCCATCATAGAGGACATGTTCAGTATGAAAATGACCAAATATTAGCACTATCATTAGATCGCTAGCATTAGCAAGTTAGCATTATCATTCAAACTTTAACATTGCTGTATTTGCATGTATACAAGAAGGGTTAAGCTTTAATGCCATCAGATCAAATATGCCCATGAAGGGTAATGGTTTAATGCGATCTGATCTCTTATTTCCATCATAGAGGACATGTTCAGCATAGCACTAGCAGTAAAATGACCAGATATTAGCACTATTGCATTAGATCGCTAGCATTAGCAAGTACATTAACATTGCTGTATTTGCAAGCTTTAACATTGCTGTATTTAGCATGTATACAGAAGGGTTAAGCTGAAATACAAGTATGCTCTAATGCCAATATGCCCATGAAAAGGTTATGCTTTAATGCCATCTGATCTCTTCTTTCCATCGCAGAGGACATGTTCAGCATGAAAATGACCAGATATTAGCACTACATTAGATCGCTAGCATTAGCAAGTTAGCATTAGCATTCTAACTTTAAATTGCTGTATTTGCAGTACTTGCATGTAGCTTTAATGCCATCAGATCCAATATGCCCATGAAGGGCATTTGATCCTCTTTATTTCCATCATAGAGGACACCGTTCAGTATGAAAATGACCAGATATAAGCACTAGCATTAAACTAGCATTAGCAAGTTAGAATTAGCATTCAAACATTCCTGTATTTGCATGTATACAAGAAGGTTGCTTTAATGCCATCTGATCCAATATGCCCATGAAGGTTATGCTTTAATGCCATCTAATCTCTTTCTTTTCCATCATAGAGGACATGTTCAGCATAAAATGACCAGATTTGACTAGCATTATGCTATGCCATCTGATCTCTTATTAGCATTCAAACTTAAACATTGAATCATGTATACAAGAAGGCATTAGCAATTTGATCATTATTTCCATCATAGAGCATTACAGTATGAAAAATGACCAGATATTAGCACTTGCATTAAACCGCTAGCTGTATTAGCATTAGCATTCAAAGAAGGGTTAACTTGCATGTATGCCATCGGATCAAATATGCCCATGCCTTGAAGGGTTTAATGCGATCTGATCTCTAATTTCCATCATTGAGGACATGAACAGCATGAAAATGACCAGATATTAGCACTATTAAATCCCTAGCATAAGCAAGTTAGCATTAGCATTCAAACTTAAACTTTGCTGTACTTGCATGAATACAAGAAGGGTTAAGCTTTAATGCCATCTGATCAAATATCTCATGAAGGGGTAATGGTTTAATGCGATCTGATCTCTTATTTCCATCGCCGAGGACATGTTCAGTATGAAAATGACCAGATATTAGCACTAGCATTAAATCGCTAGCATAAGCAAAGTATTTACTTAAATTCAAACATTGCTTTTACATTGCTGTATTTGCATATACAAGAAGGGTTAAGCTTTAATGCCATCTAATCTCTTATGCCCATTAAGGAGGACACGTACAGTAAGAAAATGACCAGATATTTCCATCGTGATTAGATCGCTAGAAATTAGACCAGATATTAGCATTCAAATTAGATATTGCTAGCATTTGCATGAAGTTAGGGTTAACATTTTAATGCCATCATAATCATATTTGCATGTATATTAAGGGTTTTGCTTTAATGTCATCTGATCTCTTATTTCCATGAAGGGTAATGCTTTAGTATGAAAATGACCAGATCTCTTATTTCCATCATTAGAAGTTACATAGTTCAGCACTTGAAAATGACCTGATATTAGCACTAGCATTAGATAATGCTAGCATTAGCAAATATGGATCAATAGAATTAGCATTCAAACTTTAACATTCCTATTTGCATTGTATACAAGAGGGGTTAAGCTTTATGCCATCTGAGCAGATATGAAGGTTATGCTTTAGATGCCATTAGCAATCTCTTCATTTCCATCATAAAGGGACATATTTCATGTATACAAGAAGGGTTAAGGTTTAGCACTATCTAATCATTATGCCCATGAAGGTTATGCTTTAATGCATATGATCTCTTCTTTTCATCATAGATGACACATGTTCTTGCATATATACAATTAGCACTAGCGTTAGTTCTTTTAGCATTAGCAAGTTAGCGGCATTTCCATCATTTAAACATTGCTGTATTTGCATGCATCAAAAGGGTTAAATATTAGCAGTACTTAATTAAAACCGCTAGAAGGGTTATGCTTTAATGCTATCTCATCTCTTATTTCCATCATAGAGGCATGTTCAGTATGAAAATGAAAATGACCAAAAGCACTTAAACGCTAGCATTTAAGTTAGCATTCATTCAAACTTATACATATGTATTTGCATGTATACAAAAAGGGTTAAGCTTTAATGCCTTCTAATCTAATATGCCCATGAAAGGTTATGAACGCCATCTGATCTTATTTACATCATTTAGGACATAGAGGACATGTAGAGAAAATGACCAGATGACCAGAAGTTAGATTTTAGCATTAGCATTCAAGCTTTTAACTTTGCTGTATTTGCATAAATACAAGAAGGGTTAAGGTTTAATGCCATCTGATCAAATATGCCCATGAAGGGTAATGGTTTAAATGCCATCTGATCTCTTATTTCCATCACATAGGACATATTCAGTATGAAAAATGACCAGATATTAGCACTAGCATTAAATCGCTAGCATAAGCAAGTTAGCATTAGCATTCAAACTTAAACATTGCAGTACTTGCATGTATACAAGAAGGTTAAGCTTTAATGCGATCTAAACTAATATGCCCATGAAGGGTTTTGCTTTAATGCCATCTGATCTCTTATTTCCATCATAGAGGACATGAACAGTATGAAAATGACCAGATATTAGCTCTAGCATTAGATTGCTAGCATTAGCAAGTTAGCATTAGCATTCAAACTTTTAAACATTGCTGTATTTGCATGAATATACAAGAAGGGTTAAGCTTTAATGCCATCTGATCCTAATATGCCCATTAAGGTTTTTGCTTTAATGCGATCTGATCTCTTATTTCCATCATTGAGGACCGTTCAGTATGAAAATGACCAGATATTAGCACTAGAATTAGATCGCTAGCATTAGAAAGTTAGCCTTAGCATTCAAACTTAAACATTGCTGTATTTGCATGAATACAAGAAGGTTTAAGCTTTAATGCCATCTGTTCAAATATGCCCATGAAGGGTAATGGTTTAATGCGATCTGATCTCTTATTTCCATCACAGAGGACATGCTCAGCATGAAAATGACCAGATATTAGCACTAGCGTTAAATCGCTAGCATAAGCAAGTTAGCATTAGCATTCAAACTTAAACATTGCTGTATTTGCATGTATACAAGAAGGGTTAAGGTTTCCGCCATCTGAGGGTTTTATTTCCATCAAGGGTTATGCTTTAAGAAAATGACCTTATTTCCATCATAGCTTTAGATGACATGAATACAGTATGAAAATGACCATGATATTATGTCATCTGATCTCTTATTTCCATCATTAGTTACAGTATGAAAATGACCATTAGCAAGAATTAGATCGCTAGCATTAGCATTCATTAACATTTAACATTGCTGTATTTGCATGTATACAAGAAGGGTTAAGCTTTAATGCCATCAGATCCAATATGCCCATGAAGGGTAATGCTTTAATGCGATCTGATCTCTTATTTCCATCATAGAGGACATGTTCAGCATGAAAATGACCAGATATTAGCACTAGCATTAGATCGCTAGCATTAGCAAGTTAGCATTAGCATTCAAACTTTAACATTCCTGTATTTGCATGTATACAAGAAGGGTTAAGCTTTAATGCCATCTGATCCAATATGCCCATGAAAGGTTATGCTTTAATGCCATCTAATCTCTTCTTTCCATCATAGAGGACATGTTCAGCATGAAAATGACCAGATATTAGCACTAGCATTAGATCGCTAGCATTAGCAAGTTAGCATTAGCATTCAAACTTAAACATTGCAGTACTTGCATGTATACAAGAAGGCTTCAGCTTTAACGGCATTTGATCTCTTATTTCCATCATAGAGGACACGTACAGTATGAAAATGACCAGATATTAGCACTAGCATTAAACCGCTAGCATTAGCAAGTTAGCATTAGCATTCAAACTTATACATTGCAGTACTTGCATGTATACAAGAAGGGTTAAGCTTTAATGCCTTCTAATCTAATATGCCCTTGAAGGGTTATGCTTTAATGCCATCTGATCTCTTATTTCCATCATTGAGGACATGAACAGTATGAAAATGACCAAATATTAGCACTAGGATTAGATCGCTAGCATTAGCAATTTAGCATTAGCATTCAAACTTTAACTTTGCTGTATTTGCATAAATACAAGAAGGGTTAAGCTTTAATGCCATCTGATCAAATATGCCCATGAAGGGTAATGGTTTAATGCGATCTGATCTCTAATTTCCATCACAGAGGACATGCTCAGCATGAAAATGACCAGATATTAGCACTAGCAGTAAATCGCTAGCATAAGCAAGTTAGCATTAGCATTCAAACTTAAACATTGCAGTACTTGCATGTATACAAGAAGGCTTAAGCTCTCACGCCATCTGATCTCTTATTTCCATCATCGAGGACACGTACAGTAAGAAAATGACCAGATATTAGCACTCGCATTAGATCGCTAGCATTAGCAAGTTAGCTTTAGCATTCAAACTTTTACATTGCTGTATTTGCATGAATACAAGTAGGGTTAAGCTTTAATGCCATCTAATCTAATATGCCCATTAAGGGTTTTGCTTTAATGTCATCTGATCTCTTATTTCCATCATTGAGGACACGTACAGTATGAAAATGACCAGATATTAGCACACGAATTAGATAGCTAGCATTAGAAAGTTAGCCTTAGCATTCAAACTTTAACATTGCTGTATTTGCGTGTATACAAGAAGCGTTTAGCTTTAATGCCATCGGTTCAAATATGCCCAGGAAGGGTAATGCTTTAATGCGATCTGATCTCTTATTTCCATCATAGAGGACACGTACAGTATGAACATGAGCAGATATTAGCACTAGCGTTAGATCGCTAGCATTAGCAAGTTAGCATTAGCATTCTAAATTTAACATTGCTGTATTTGCATCTAAACAAGAAGGGTTAAGGTTTAATGCTATCTAATCTAATATGCCCATGAAGGGTTATGCTTTAATGAAATATGATCTCTTATTTACATCATAGATGACACATACAGTATGAAAATGACCAGATATTAGCACTAGCGTTAGTTCGCTAGCATTAGCAAGTTAGCATTCGCATTCTAACTTTAACATTGCTGTATTTGCATGCATACAAGAAGGGTTAAGGTTTAATGCTATCTAATTAACATTTGAAGGGTTCTCTTTAATTTCCATCATAGAGGACAAGTACAGTATGAAAATGACCAGATATTAGCACTAGCATTAATCGCTAGCATTAGCAATTTAGCATTAGCATTCAAACTTTAACATTGCAGTACTTGCATGTATACAAGAAGGGTTAAGCTTTAATGCCATCTAATCTAATATGCCCATGAAGGGTTTTGCTTTAATGCCATCTGATCTCTTATTTCCATCATAGAGGACACGTACAGCATGAAAATGACCAGATATTAGCACTAGCATTAGATCGCTAGCATTAGCAAGTTAGCATTAGCATTCAAACTTTAACATTGCTGTATTTGCATGTATAAAAGAAGGGTTAAGCTTTAATGCCATCTGATCCAATATGCCCATGAAGGGTAATGCTTTAATGCGATCTGATCTCTTATTTTCATCATAGAGGACATGTTCAGCATGAAAATGACCAGATATTAGCACTAGCATTAGATCGCTAGCATTACCAAGTTAGCATTAGCATTCAAACTTTTAAACATTGCAGTTAGCTTTTGCCATGATCAAATATACAGGAAGGGTTAAGCTTTAATGCCATCTGATCTCTTATTTCCATCATCGAGGACACGTGCAGTATGAAAAAGACGAGATATTAGCACTAGCATTAGATCGCAAGCATTAGCAAGTTAGATTTAGCATTCAAACTTTAACATTGCTGTATTTGCATGAATACAAGTAGGGTTAAGCTTTAATGACATCTAATCTAATATGCACATGAAGGGTTATGCTTTAATGTCATCTGATCTCTTATTTCCATCATTGAGGACACGTACAGTATGAAAATTACCAGATATTAGCACAAAATTAGATCGCTAGCATTAGCAAGTTAGTATTAGCATTCAAGTTAAACATTGCAGTACTTGCATGTTCAAACTTAAACTTTAATGCCATCTAATCAAATATGCCCCTTAAAAGGGTTATGCTTTAATGCCATCTGATCTCTTATTTCCATCAAGACATGTACAGTATGGAAATGACCAGATAATGCACTAGTATTAGATCGCTAGCATTCAAAGTTATGCCCATTAGTTGCTTTCAACAAGATCTGATCTCTTATTTCCATCATAGAGGACATGTCTGATCAGTATGAAAATGACCAGATATTAGCACTAGCATTAGATCGCTAGCATTAGCAAAGGCATTATTTCATGTATTTAACATTGAAATCTGATCTCTTATTTCCATTTGCATGAAAATGAGCAGATATTACAAGCTAGCATTACTTAAAGTTAGCATTAGCATTCTAACTTTAGGTTATACAAGAAGGGTTAAGGTTTAATGCTATCTAATCTAATATGCCCATGAAGGGTTATGCTTTAATGCCATCTGATCTCTTATTTCCATCATAGAGGACACGTACAGTATGAAAATGACCAGATATTAGCACTAGCATTAGATCGCTAGCATTAGCAAGTTAGCATTAGCATTCAAACTTTAACATTGCTGTATTTGCATGTATACAAGAAGGGTTAAGGTTTAATGCTATCTAATCTAATATGCCCATTTCCATCATTGAGGACATGTACAGTATGAAAATGACCAGATATTAGCACTAGCATTAGATCGCTAGCATTAGCAAGATAGCATTAGCATTCAAACTTTAACATTGCTGTATTTGCATGTATACAAGAAGGGTTAAGCTTTAATGCCATCTAATCTAATATGCCCATGAAGGGTTTTGCTTTAATGCCATCTGATCTCTTATTTCCATCATAGAGGACATGTACAGTATGAAAATGACCAGATATTAGCACTAGCATTAGATCGCTAGCATTAGCAAGTTAGCATTAGCATTCAAACTTAAACATTGCAGTATTTGCATGTATACAAGAAGGGTTAAGCTTTAATGCCATCTAATCTAATATGCCCATTGAAGGGTTATGCTTTAATGTCATCTGATCTCTTATTTCCATCATAGAGGACACGTACAGTATGAAAATGACCAGATATTAGCACTAGCATTAGATTAGCATAGCATTAGCAAGTTAAACATTAGCATTCAAACTTTAACATTGCTGTATTTGCATGTATGCTTTAGGGTTAAGATTTAATGCCATCTAATCTAATATGCCCATGATGAGGTTATTAGCAATGTTAAATCTGATCTCTTATTTCCATCATCGATAGAATTAAGGTTTAATGCAATATTTGCATGTACAGATATTATTTCCATCATAAATGGGTACAGTATGAAAATTCTGATATTAGCACTAGCGTTAGATGAAGGGTTAGCATTAGCAATTAGCATTAGCATTCAAACTTTAACATTGCTGTATTTGCATGAATACATACAAGAAGGGTTAAGCTTTAATGCCATCTTCTTTAATGCCATCTATCTCTTATTTCCATCATTGAGGACCATATGAAGGGTTATGATTTAGCACTCATTGATCTCTTATTTCCATCAGCATTCAAACTTGTACTTGCAGTATGAAAATGACCAGATATTAGCTTTAGCGTATTAATCGCTAGCATTAGCAGGGTTAGCTTTAATTCAATCTTAAACATTGCTGTATTTCCATGTATACAAGAAGGTACAGTATGAAAATGACCAGATGCCCATCTAGCATTTCTTAGCATTCCATCAAGTTATCATTAGCATTTCATCATTAAACATTGCTGTATTTGCATATATACAAGAATATTAAGCTTTAATTAGATCTAAACTAATGAACATTATTTTTTTGCTTTATTAGCATTCTGATCTCTTATTTCCATCATTGACGACTACCAGCATGAAAATGACCAGATATTAGCTTTAATGCATTAGATCGCTATGCCCATTAGCAAGCTTTAATGCCATCTGATCTCTTATTTTCCATCATTCAAACTTTAGTATGAAAATGACCAGATATTAGCACTAGATTAGATCGCTAGCATTAGCAAGTTATTAGCATTCAAACTTTAACATCTGATTCAAATGAATACAAGAAGGGTAATGGTTTAATGCGATCTGATCTCTTATTTCCATCACAGAGGACATGTTCAGCATGAAAATGACCAGATATTATCTCTAGCATTTCCATCATAAGCAAGTTAGCATTATGCATTCAAACTTAAACATTGCAGTACTTGCATGTATACAAGAAGGCTTAAGCTTTAGCCATCTGATCTCTTATTTCCATCATCGAGGACATGTACAGTAAGAAAATGACCAGATATTAGCATGCATTAGATCGCTAGCATTAGCAAGTTAGCTTTAGCTTCAAACTTTAACATTGCCCATGAATACAAGTAGGGTTAAGCTTTAATGCCATCTAATCTAATATGCCCATTAAGGGTTATGCTTTAATGTCATCTGATCTCTTATTTCCATAATTGAGGACACGTACAATATGAAAATGACCAGATATTAGCACACGAATTAGATCGCTAGCATTAGCAAGTTAGCATCAGCATTCAAACTTTAACATTGCTGTATTTGCATGTATACAAGAAGGGTTTAGCTTTAATGCCATCTGATCAAATATGCCCAGGAAGGGTAATGCTTT
Organism: Gymnothorax javanicus; assembly: GCA_029692085.1. NCBI lineage: Eukaryota > Metazoa > Chordata > Actinopteri > Anguilliformes > Muraenidae > Gymnothorax > Gymnothorax javanicus. The sequence continues at coordinate 106,768,165 of CM056202.1, forward strand.
AATGCTATCTGATCTCTTATTTCCATCACAGAGGACATGTTCAGCATGAAAATGACCAGATATAAGCACTAGCATTATATCGCTAGCATTAGCAAATTAGCATTAGCATTCAAACTTTAACATTGCTGTATTTGCATCTATAGAAGAAGGGTTTAGCTTTAATGCCATCTGATCCAATATGCCCATGAAAGGTTATGCTTTAATGCCATCTGATCTCTTATTTCCATCATAGAGAACATGTTTAGCATGAAAATGACAGATATTAGCACTATCATTAGATCGCTAGCATTAGCAAGTTAGCATTAGCATTCAAACTTTAACATTGCAGTACTTGCATGTATACAAGAAGGGGTAAGCTTTAATGCCATCTAAACTAATATGCCCATGAAGGGATTTGCTTTAATGCCATCTGATCTCTTATTTCCATCATCGAGGACACGTACAGTATGAAAAAGCCCAGATATTAGCACTAGCATTAGATCGCAAGCATTAGCAAGTTAGATTTAGCATTCAAACTTTAACATTGCAGTACTTGCATGAATACAAGTAGGGTTAAGCTTTAATGACATCTAATCTAATATGCACATGAAGGGTTATGCTTTAATGTCATCTGATCTCTTATTTCCATCATTGAGGACACGTACAGTATGAAAATGACCAGATATTAGGACAAAATTAGATCGCTAGCATTAGCAAGTTAGTATTAGCATTCAAACTTAAACATTGCAGTACTTGCATGTATACAAGAAGGGTTAAGCTTTAATGCCATCTAATCTAATATGCCCTTGAAGGGTTATGCTTTAATGCCATCTAATCTCTTATTTCCATCATTGAGGACATGTACAGTATGGAAATGACCAGATATTAGCACTAGTATTAGATCGCTAGCATTAGTAAGATAGCATAAGCATTCAAACTTTAAAATTCCTGTATTTGCATGTATACAAGAAGGGGTAAGCTTTAATTCCATCTAATCTAATATGCACATGAAGGGTTTTGCTTTAATGTCATCTGATCTCTTATTTCCATCATAGAGGACACGGACAGTATGAAAATGACCAGATATTAGCACTAGCATTAGATCGTTAGCATTAGCAAGTTAGCATTAGCATACAAACTTAAACATTGCAGTAGTTGCATGTATACAAGAAGGGTTAAGCTTTAATGCCATCTAATCTAATATGCCCATTAAGGGTTATGCTTTAATGTCATCTGATCTCTTATTTCCATCATTGAGGACACGTACAGTATGAAGATGAGCAGATATTAGCACTAGCGTTAGATCGCTAGCATTAGCAAGTTAGCATTAGCATTCTAACTTTAACATTGCTGTATTTGCATGTATACAAGAAGGGTTAAGGTTTAATGCTATCTAATCTAATTTGCCCATGAAGGGTTATGCTTTAATGAAATCTGATCTCTTATTTCCATCATAGATGAAACGTACAGTATGAAAATGACCAGATATTAGCACTAGCGTTAGATCGCTAGCATTAGCAAGTTAGCATTAGCATTCTAACTTGAACATTGCTGTATTTGCATGAATACAAGAAGGGTTAAGGTTTAATGCTATCTAATCTAATATGCCCATGAAGGGTTTTGCTTTAATGCCATCTGATCTCTTATTTCCATCATCGAGGACACGTACAGTATGAAAAAGGCCAGATATTACTACTAGCATTAGATCGCTAGCATTAGCAAGTTAGATTTAGCATTCAAACTTTAACATTGCTGTATTTGCATGAATACAAGTAGGGTTAAGCTTTAATGACATCTAATCTAATATGCACATGAAGGGTTATGCTTTAATGTCATCTGATCTCTTATTTCCATCATTGAGGACAGGTACAGAATGAAAATGACCAGATATTAGCACTAGAATTAGATCGCTAGCATTAGCAAGTTAGTATTAGCATTCAAACTTAAACATTGCAGGACTTGCATGTATACAAGAAGGGTTAAGCTTTAATGCCATCTAATCTAATATGCCCTTGAAGGGTTATGCTTTAATGCCATCTGATCTCTTATTTCCATCATTGAGGACATGTACAGCATGAAAATGACAAGATATTAGCACTAGTATTAGAACGCTAGCATTAGCAAGATAGCATAAGCATTCAAACTTTAAAATTGCTGTATTTGCATGTTTACAAGAAGGGGTAAGCTTTAATGCCATCCAATCTCATATGCACATGAAGGGTTTTGCTTTAATGTCATCTGATCTCTTATTTCCATCATAGAGGACACGGACAGTATGAAAATGACCAGATATTAGCACTAGCATTAGATCGTTAGCATTAGCAAGTTAGCATTAGCATTCAAACTTTAACATTGCAGTACTTGCATGTATACAAGAAGGGGTAAGCTTTAATGCCATCTAAACTAATATGCCCATGAAGGGTTTTGCTTTAATGCCATCTGATCTCTTATTTCCATCATCGAGGACACGTACAGTATGAAAAAGCCCAGATATTAGCACTAGCATTAGATCGCAAGCATTAGCAAGTTAGATTTAGCATTCAAACTTTAACATTGCAGTACTTGCATGAATACAAGTAGGGTTAAGCTTTAATGACATCTAATCTAATATGCACATGAAGGGTTATGCTTTAATGTCATCTGATCTCTTATTTCCATCATTGAGGACACGTACAGTATGAAAATGACCAGATATTAGGACAAAATTAGATCGCTAGCATTAGCAAGTTAGTATTAGCATTCAAACTTAAACATTGCAGTACTTCCATGTATACAAGAAGGGTTAAGCTTTAATGCCATCTAATCTAATATGCCCTTGAAGGGTTATGCTTTAATGCCATCTAATCTCTTATTTCCATCATTGAGGACATGTACAGTATGGAAATGACCAGATATTAGCACTAGTATTAGATCGCTAGCATTAGTAAGATAGCATAAGCATTCAAACTTTAAAATTGCTGTATTTGCATGTATACAAGAAGGGGTAAGCTTTAATTCCATCTAATCTAATATGCACATGAAGGGTTTTGCTTTAATGTCATCTGATCTCTTATTTCCATCATAGAGGACACGGACAGTATGAAAATGACCAGATATTAGCACTAGCATTAGATCGTTAGCATTAGCAAGTTAGCATTAGCATACAAACTTAAACATTGCAGTAGTTGCATGTATACAAGAAGGGTTAAGCTTTAATGCCATCTAATCTAATATGCCCATTAAGGGTTATGCTTTAATGTCATCTGATCTCTTATTTCCATCATTGAGGACACGTACAGTATGAAGATGAGCAGATATTAGCACTAGCGTTAGATCGCTAGCATTAGCAAGTAAGCATTAGCATTCTAACTTTAACATTGCTGTATTTGCATGGATACAAGAAGGGTTAAGGTTTAATGCTATCTAATCTAATTTGCCCATGAAGGGTTATGCTTTAATGAAATCTGATCTCTTATTTCCATCATAGATGAAACGTACAGTATGAAAATGACCAGATATTAGCACTAGCGTTAGATCGCTAGCATTAGCAAGTTAGCATTAGCATTCTAACTTGAACATTGCTGTATTTGCATGAATACAAGAAGGGTTAAGGTTTAATGCTATCTAATCTAATATGCCCATGAAGGGTTTTGCTTTAATGCCATCTGATCTCTTATTTCCATCATTGAGGACACGTACAGTATGAAAAAGGCCAGATATTACTACTAGCATTAGATCGCTAGCATTAGCAAGTTAGATTTAGCATTCAAACTTTAACATTGCTGTATTTGCATGAATACAAGAAGGGTTAAGGTTTAATGCTATCTAATCTAATATGCCCATGAAGGGTTATGCTTTAATGCCATCTCATCTCTTATTTCCATCATTGAGGACAAGTACAGTATGAAAATGACCAGATATTAGCACTAGCATTAGATCGCTAGCATTAGCAAGTTAGCATTAGCATTCAAACTTTAACATTGCAGTACTTGCATGTATACAAGAAGGGGTAAGCTTTAATGCGATCTAAACTAATATGCCCATGAAGGGTTTTGCTTTAATGCCATCTGATCTCTTATTTCCATCATAGAGGACACGTGCAGTATGAAAATTACCAGATATTAGCACTAGCATTAGATTGTTAGCATTAGCAAGTTAGCATTAGCATTCAAACTTAAACATTGCAGGACTTGCAAGTATACAAGACGTGTTAAGCTTTAATGCCATCTAATATAATATGCCCCTGAAAGGTTATGCTTTAATGCCGTCTGATCTCTTATTTCCATCATAGAAGACATGTTCAGCATGAAAATGACCAGATATTAGCACTAGCATTAGATCGCTAGCATTAGCAAGTTAGCATTAGCATTCAAACTTTAACATTGCTGTATTTGCATGAATACAAGAAGGGTTAAGCTTTAATGCCATCTGATCCAATATGCCCATGAAGGGTAATGCTTTAATGCGTTCTGATCTCTTATTTCCATCATTGAGGACATGTTCAGCATGAAAATGACCAGATATTAGCACTAGCATTAGATCGCTAGCATTAGCAAGTTAGCATTAGCATTCAAACTTTAACATTGCTGTATTTGCATGAATACAAGAAGGGTTAAGCTTTTATGCCATCTGATCAAATATGCCCATGAAGGGTAATGGTTTAATGCGATCTGATCTCTTATTTCCATCACAGAGGACATGTTCAGCATGAAAATGACCAGATATTAGCACTAGCATTAACACGCTAGCATAATCAAGTTAGCATTAGCATTCAAACTTAAACATTGCAGTACTTGCATGTATACAAGAAGGCTTAAGCTTTCACACCATCTGATCTCTTATTTCCATCATCGAGGACACGTACAGTCAGAAAATGACCATATATTAGCACTCGCATTAGATCGCTAGCATTAGCAAGTTAGCTTTAGCATTCAAACTTTAACATTGCTGTATTTGCATGAATACAAGAAGGGTTAAGCTTTAATGCCATCTAATCTAATATGCCCATTAAGGGTTATGCTTTAATGTCATCTGATCTCTTATTTCCATCATTGAGGACACGTACAGTATGAAAATGACCAGATATTAGCACACGAATTAGATAGCTAGCATTAGCAAGTTAGCATTAGCATTCAAACTTTAACATTCGTGTATTTGCATGTATACAAGAAGGGTTTAGCTTTAATGCCATCTGATCCAATATGCCCATGAAAGGTTATTCTTTAATGTCATGTGATCTCTTATTTCCATCATAGAGAACATGTTTAGCATGAAAATGACCAGATATTAGCACTAGCATTAGATCGCTAGTATTAGCAAGTTAGCATTAGCATTCAAAATTATACATTGCAGTACTTGCATTTATCCAAGAAGGCTTAAGCTTTCACGCCATCCGATCTCTTATTTCCATCATCGAGGACACGTACAGTATGAAAAAGACCAGATATTAGCACTAGCATTAGATCGCTAGCATTAGCAAGTTAGATTTAGCATTCAAACTTTAACATTGATGTATTTGCATGAATACAAGTAGGGTTAAGCTTTAATGACATCTAATCTAATATGCACATGAAGGGTTATGCTTTAATGTCATCTGATCTCTTATTTCCATCATTGAGGACACGTACAGTATGAAAATGACCAGATATTAGCACAAAATTAGATCGCTAGCATTAGCAAGTTAGTATTAGCATTCAAACTTAAACATTGCAGTACTTGCATGTATACAAGAAGGGTTAAGCTTTAATGCCATCTAATCTAATATGCCCTTGAAGGGTTATGCTTTCATGCCATCTGATCTCTTATTTCCATCATAGAGGACACGGACAGTATGAAAATGACCAGATATTAGCACTAGCATTAGATCGTTAGCATTAGCAAGTTAGCATTAGCATACAAACTTAAACATTGCAGTAGTTGCATGTATACAAGAAGGGTTAAGCTTTAATGCCATCTAATCTAATATGCCCTTGAAGGGTTATGCTTTAATGTCATGTGATCTCTTATTTCCATCATAGAGGACACGTACAGTATGAAGATGAGCAGATATTAGCACTAGCATTAGATCGCTAGTATTAGCAAGTTAGCATTAGCATTCTAACTTTAACATTGCTGTATTTGCATGTATTCAAGAAGGGTTAAGGTTTAATGCTATCTAATCTAATTTTCCCATAAAGGGTTATGCTTTAATGAAATCTGATCTCTTATTTCCATCATAGATGAAACGTACAGTATGAAAATGACCAGATATTAGCACTAGCGTTAGATCGCTAGCATTAGCAAGTTAGCATTAGCATTCTAACTTTAACATTGCTGTATTTGCATGAATAAAAGAAGGGTTAAGGTTTAATGCTATCTAATCTAATATGCCCATGAAGGGTATTGCTTTAATGCCATCTGATCTCTTATTTCCATCATCGAGGACACGTACAGTATGAAAAAGGCCAGATATTAGCATTAGCATTAGATCGCTAGCATTAGCAAGTTAGCATTAGCATTCAAACTTAAACATTGCAGTAGTTGCATGTATACAAGAAGGGTTAAGCTTTAATGCCATCTAATCTAATATGCCCATTAAGGGTTATGCTTTAATGTCATCTGATCTCTTATTTCCATCATAGAGGACACGGACAGTATGAAGATGAGCAGATATTAGCACTAGCGTTAGATCGCTAGCATTAGCAAGTTAGCATTAGCATTCTAACTTTAACATTGCTGTATTTGCATGAATACAAGAAGGGTTGGTTTAATGCCATCTGATCCAAATGCGGAGGACATGAAGGGTGAAAATGCTTTAATGCGTTCTGATCTCTTATTTCCATCATTGAGGACATGTTCAGCATGAAAATGACCAGATATTAGCACTAGCATTAGATCGCTAGCATTAGCAAGTTAGCATTAGCATTCAAACTTTAACATTGCTGTATTTGCATGAATACAAGAAGGTTAAGCTTTAATGCCATCTGATCAAATATGCCCATGAAGGGTAATGGTTTAATGCGATCTGATCTCTTATTTCCATCACGGAGGACATGTTCAGCATGAAAATGACCAGATATTAGCACTAGCATTAAATACGCTAGCAAAAGCAAGTTAGCATTAGCATTCAAACTTAAACATTGCAGTATTTGCATGTATACAAGAAGGTATGTTTAAGCTTTTAATGCCATCTGATCTCTTATTTCCATCAAGGGACTTGCATTTACAGTCAGAAAATGACCAGATATTAGCATTTTATAAAATTAGATCGCTAGCATTAGCAAGTTAGCATTAGCATTCATTCTTTTAACATTGCTGTATTTGCATGAATACAAGTAGGGTTAAGGTTTAATGCCATCTAATCTAATATGCCCATTAAGGGTTATGCTTTAATGTCATCTGATCTCTTATTTCCATCATTGAGGACACGGACAGTATGAAAAAATGACCAGATATTAGCACACAAATTAGATCGCTAGCATTAGCAAGTTAGCATTAGCATTCAAACTTTAACATTGCATGTATTTGCATGTATACAAGAAGGGTTAAGCTTTAATGCCATCTAATCTAATATGCCCATGAAGGGTTATGCTTTAATGTCATCTGATCTCTTATTTCCATCATAGAGGACATGTTACAGTATGAAAATGACCAGATATTAGCACTAGCATTAGATCGCTAGCATTAGCAAGTTAGCATTAGCATTCAAACTTTAACATTGCTGTATTTGCATGTATACAAGAAGGTTTAAGCTTTAATGCCATCTAATCTAATATGCCCATTAAGGGTTATGCTTTAATGCCATCTGATCTCTTATTTCCATCATAGAGGACAATTACAGTATGAAAATGACCAGATATTAGCACTAGCATTAGATCGCTAGCATTAGCAAGTTAGCATTAGCATTCAAACTTAAACATTGCAGTATTTGCATGTATACAAGAAGGGTTAAGCTTTAATGCCATCTAATCTAATATGCCCATGAAGGGTTTATGCTTTAATGTCATCTGATCTCTTATTTCCATCATAGAGGACACGTGCAGTATGAAAATGACCAGATATTAGCACTAGCATTAGATCGCTAGCATTAGCAAGTTAGCATTAGCATTCAAACTTAAACATTGCAGTACTTGCATGTATACAAGAAGGGTTAAGCTTTAATGCCATCTAATCTAATATGCCCATGAAGGTTATGCTTTAATGCCATCTGATCTCTTATTTCCATCATTGAGGGACATGTACAGTATGAAAAATGACCAGATATTAGCACTAGATTTAGATCGCTAGCATTAGTAAGTTAGCATTAGCATTCAAACTTTAAACATTGCTGTATTTGCATGTATACAAGAAGGGTTAAGCTTTAATGCCATCTAATCTAATATGATGAAGGGTTATGCTTTAATCTGCCTTATTTCCATCATTGAGGACATGTTCATATGAAAATGACCAGATATTAGCACTAGCATTAGATCGCTAGTATTAGCAAGTTAGCATTAGCATTCAAACTTAAACATTGCTGTATTTGCATGTATACAAGAAGGGACATGAAGGGTTTTTAACAGCCATCTAATCTAATATGCCCATGAAGGGTTAGTTGCTTTAATTCAAACATCTTTAACATCTGCATGAATCTCTTATTTCCATTAGAGGACATGTTCAGTATGAAAATGACCAGATATTAGCTTATTACCTCTATCGTTTAGCATTAGCAAGTTAGCATTATTATTCAAACTTAAACATTGCAGTATTTGCATGTATACAAGAAGGGTTGAGCTTTAATGCCATCTAATCTAATATGCCCATTAAGGGTTATGCTTTAATGTCATCTGATCTCTTATTTCCATCATAGAGGACATGTACAGTATGAAAATGACCAGATATTAGCACTAGCATTAGATCGCTAGCATTAGCAAGTTAGCATTAGCATTCAAACTTAAACATTGCTGTATTTGCATGTATACAAGAAGGGTTAAGGTTTAATGCCATCTAATCTTATATGCACATGAAGGGTTTTGCTTTAATGTCATCTGATCTCTTATTTCCATCATTTACAGTATGAAAATGACCAGATATTAGCACTAGCGTTAGATCGCTAGCATTAGCAAGTTAGCATTAGCATTCAAACTTTAAACATTGTATTTGCATGTAAATAAGAAGGGTTAAGCTTTTAATGCCATCTAATCTAATATGCCCGAGGTTATGGTTTAATGTCATCTGATCTCTAATTTCCATCTACATCTAAAATGACCAGATATTAGCACTAGGTAAATTGCTAAGCAAGTTAGCATTAGCATTCTTTAACATTGCTGTATTGCATGAATACATTGAGGTTTAACAATTTTAGCATGAAAATGACTTTAATTTTTATTTCCATCATTGTATACAGTATGAAAATGACCAGCATTAGCATTAGATCGCTAGCATTAATTCATTAGCATTCAAACTTTAACATTGCAGTACTTGCATGTATAGCTTTAATGCCATCTAATAATATGCCCATTAGCGGTTTTTTTTAATGCCATCTGATCTCTTATTTCCATCATAGAGGACACGTGCAGTATGAAAAATTACCAGATATTAGCACTAGCATTAGATAGTTAGCATTAGCAAGTTAGCATTAGCATTCAAACTTAAACATTGCTGTATTTGCATGTATACAAGAAGGGTTAAGCTTTAATGCCATCTAATATAATATGCCCATGAAAGGGTTATGCTTTAATGCCATCTGATCTCTTATTTCCATCATAGAGGACATGTTCAGCATGAAAATGACCAGATATTAGCACTAGCATTAGATCGCTAGCATTAGCAAGTTAGCATTAGCATTCAAACTTTAACATTGCTGTATTTGCATGTATACAAGAAGGGTTAAGCTTTTAATGCCATCTAATCCAATATGCCCATGAAGGGTTATGCTTTAATGCCATCTGATCTCTTATTTCCATCATAGAGGACACGACAGTATGAAAATGACCAGATATTAGCACTAGCATTAGATCGCTAGCATTAGCAAGTTAGCATTAGCATTCAAACTTTAACATTGCTGTATTTGCATGTATACAAGAAGGGTTAAGCATTTAATGCCATCTAATCTAATAGTATGAAGGGTTTGCTTTAATGTCATCTGATCTCTTATTTCCATCATCGAGGACACGTACAGTATGAAAATGACCAGATATTAGCACTAGCATTAGATCGCTAGCATTAGCAAAGTTAGCATTAGCATTCAAACTTAAACATTGCTGTATTTGCATGAATACAAGTAGGGTTAAGCTTTAATGCCATCTAATCTAATATGCCCATGAAGGGTTATGCTTTAATGTCATCTGATCTCTTATTTCCATCATTGAGGACACGTACAGTATGAAAATGACCAGATATTACCACTAGCATTAGATCGCTAGCATTAGCAAGTTAGCATTAGCATTCAAACTTTAACACTGTATTTGCATGAATACAAGAAGGTTGCTTTAATGCCATCTGATCAAATATGCCCATGAAGGTTAATGGTTTAATGCATCTGATCTCTTATTTCCATCACAGAGGACATGTTCAGCATATGAAAATGACCAGATATTAGCACTAGCATTAATCGCTAGCATTAACAAGTTTAGCATTAGCATTCAAACTTAAACATTGCTGTATTTGCATGTATACAAGAAGAAGGCTTTTAATTTCTAATTATAGCCATTGATCTCTTAATGACATGTATATATTTCCATCGACATGTACAGTATGAAAATGACCAGATATTAGCTTTTAGCATTAGATCGCTAGCATTAGCAAGTTAGCATTAGCATTCAAACTTTTAACATTGCTGTATTTGCATGTATACAAGAAGGGTTAAGCTTTTAATGACATCTAATCTAATATGCACATGAAGGGTTATGCTTTAATGTCATCTGATCTCTTATTTCCATCATTGAGGACACGTACAGTATGAAAATGACCAGATATTAGCCACGCATTAGATCGCTAGCATTAGCAATTTAGCATTAGCATTCAAACTTTAACATTGCTGTATTTGCATGTATACAAGAAGGGTTAAGCTTTAATGCCATCTAATCTAATATGCCCATGAAGGGTTATGCTTTAATGTCATCTGATCTCTTATTTCCATCATAGAGGACACGTACAGTATGAAAATGACCAGATATTAGCACTAGCATTAGATCGTTAGCATTAGCAAGTTAGCATTAGCATTCAAACTTTAACATTGCTGTATTTGCATGTATACAAGAAGGGTTAAGCTTTAATGCCATCTAATCTAATATGCCCATGAAGGGTTATGCTTTAATGTCATCTGATCTCTTATTTCCATCATAGAGGACATGTACAGTATGAAAATGATCAGATATTAGCACTAGCATTAGATCGTTAGCATTAGCAAGTTAGCATTAGCATTCAAACTTTAACATTGCTGTATTTGCATGAATACAAGAAGGGTTAAGGTTTAATGCTATCTAATCTAATATGCCCATGAAGGGTTATGCTTTAATGCCATCTCATCTCTTATTTCCATCATTGAGGACAAGTTACAGTATGAAAATGACCAGATATTAGCACTAGCATTAGATCGCTAGCATTAGCAAGTTAGCATTAGCATTCAAACTTTAACATTGCTGTATTTGCATGTATACAAGAAGGGTTAAGCTTTAATGCTATCTAATCTAATATGCCCATGAAGGGTTTTGCTTTAATGCCATCTGATCTCTTATTTCCATCATAGAGGACACGTGCAGTATGAAAAATTACCAGATATTAGCACTAGCTTAGATTGTTAGCATTAGCAAGTTAGCATTAGCATTCAAACTTAAACATTGCAGGACTTGCAAGTATACAAGACGGGTTAAGCTTTAATGCCATCTAATATAATATGCCCATGAAAGGTTATGCTTTAATGCCATCTGATCTCTTATTTCCATCATAGAGGACAACATGTTCAGCATAAAAATGACCAGATATTAGCACTAGCATTAGATCGCCAGCATTAGCAAGTTAGCATTAGCATTCAAACTTTAACATTGCTGTATTTGCATGAATACAAGAAGGGTTAAGCTTTAATGCCATCTGATCCAATATGCGCATGAAGGGTAATGCTTTAATGCCATCTGATCTCTTATTTCCATCATAGAGGACATGTTCAGCATGAAAATGACCAGATATTAGCACTAGCATTAGATCGCTAGCATTAGCAAGTTAGCATTAGCATTCAAACTTTAACATTGCTGTATTTGCATGAATACAAGAAGGGTTAAGCTTTAATGCCATCTGATCAAATATGCCCATGAAGGGTATTGGTTTAATGCGATCTGATCTCTTATTTCCATCACAGAGGACATGTTCAGCATGAAAATGACCAGATATTAGCACTAGCATTAGCTGCGCTAGCATAAGCAAGTTAGCATTAGCATTCAAACTTAAACATTGCAGTACTTGCATGTATACAAGAAGGCTTAAGCTTTCACACCATCTGATCTCTTATTTCCATCATCGAGGATTTCCATCACATTACAGTTCAGCATGAAAATGACCATATATTAGCACTACGCATTAGATCGCTAGCATTAGCAAGTTAGCTTTAGCATTCAAATTTTTTACATTGCTGTATTTGCATGAATACAAGTAGGGTTAAGCTTTAATGCCATCTAATCTAATATGCCCATTAAGGGTTATGCTTTAATGTCATCTGATCTCTTATTTCCATCATTGAGGACACGTACAGTATGAACATGACCAGATATTAGCACACGAATTAGATAGCTAGCATTAGCAAGTTAGCATTAGCATTCAAACTTTAACATTCGTGTATTTGCATGTATACAAGAAGGGTTTAGCTTTAATGCCATCTGATCAAATATGCCCAGGAAGGGTAATGCTTTAATGCGATCTGATCTCTTATTTCCATCACAGAGGACATGTTCAGCATGAAAATGACCAGATATAAGCACTAGCATTATATCGCTAGCATTAGCAAATTAGCATTAGCATTCAAACTTTATCATTGCTGTATTTGCATGTATACAAGAAGGGTTTAGCTTTAATGCCATCTGATCCAATATGCCCATGAAAGGTTATGCTTTAATGTCATGTGATCTCTTATTTCCATCATAGAGAACATGTTTAGCAAGAAAATGACCAGATATTAGCACTAGCATTAGATCGCTAGTATTAGCAAGTTAGCATTAGCATTCAAAATTATACATTGCAGTACTTGCATTTATGCAAGAAGGCTTAAGCTTTCACGCCATCCGATCTCTTATTTCCATCATCGAGGACACGTACAGTATGAAAAAGACCAGATATTAGCACTAGCATTAGATCGCTAGCATTAGCAAGTTAGATTTAGCATTCAAACTTTAACATTGATGTATTTGCATGAATACAAGTAGGGTTAAGCTTTAATGACATCTAATCTAATATGCACATTAAGGGTTATGCTTTAATGTCATCTGATCTCTTATTTCCATCGTTGAGGACACGTACAGTATGAAAATGACGAAATATTACCACTAGATTTAGATCGCTAGCATTAGCAAGTTAGTATTAGCATTCAAACTTAAACATTGCAGTACTTGCATGTATACAATAAGGGTTAAGCTTTAATGCCATTTAATCTAATATGCCCTTGAAGGGTTATGCTTTAATGCCATGTGATCTCTTATTTCCATCATTGAGGACATGTACAGTATGAAAATGACCAGATATTAGCACTAGTATTAGATCGCTAGCATTAGCAAGATAGCATAAGCATTCAAACTTTAAAATTGCTGTATTTGCATGTATACAAGAAGGGGTAAGCTTTAATGACATCTTATCTAATATGCACATGAAGGGTTTTGCTTTAATGTCATCTGATCTCTTATTTCCATCATTGAGTATTAACGGACAGTATGAAAATGACCAGATATTAGCACTAGCATTTAGATCGCTAGCATTAGCAAGTTAGCATTAGCATTCAAACTTAAACATTGCTGTATTTGCATGCATACAAGAAGGGTTAAGGTTTTATGCTATCTAATCTAATATGCCCATGAAGGGTTATGCTTTAATGCCATCTGATCTCTTATTTCCATCATAGAGGACACGTACAGTATGAAAATGACCAGATATTAGCACTAGAATTAGATCGCTAGCATTAGCAAGTTAGCATTAGCATTCAAACTTAAACATTGCAGTATTTGCATGTATACAAGAAGGGTTAAGCTTTAATGCTATCTAATCTAATATGCCCATGAAGGGTTTTGCTTTAATGTCATCTGATCTCTTATTTCCATCATAGAGGACACGGACAGTATGAAAATGATCAGATATTAGCACTAGCATTAGATCGTTAGCATTAGCAAGTTAGCATTAGCATTCAAACTTAAACATTGCTGTATTTGCATGTATACAAGAAGGGTTAAGGTTTAATGCTATCTAATCTAATATGCCCATGAAGGGTTATGCTTTAATGAAATCTGATTTCTTATTTCCATCATAGAGGACACGTACAGTATGAAAATGACCAGATATTAGCACTAGCGTTAGATCGCTAGCATTAGCAAGTTAGCATTAGCATTCAAACTTTAACATTGCTGTATTTGCATGAATACAAGAAGGGTTAAGGTTTAATGCTATCTAATCTAATATGCCCATGAAGGGTTTTGCTTTAATGCCATCTGATCTCTTATTTCCATCATTGAGGACAAGTGCAGTATGAAAATGACCAGATATTAGCAATAGCATTAGATCGCTAGCATTAGCAAGTTAGCATTAGCATTCAAACTTAAACATTGCAGGACTTGCATGTATACAAGAAGGGTTAGCTTTAATGCCATCTAAACTAATATGCCCAATGAAGGGTTATGCTTTAATGCCATCTGATCTCTTATTTTCATCATAGAGGACCGGACAGTATGAAAATGACCAGATATTAGCACTAGCATTAGATCGTTAGCATTAGCAAGTTAGCATTAGCATTCAAACTTTAACATTGCTGTATTTTACGAATACAAGAAGGGTTAAGCTTTAATGCCATCTGATCCAATATGCCCATGAAGGGTAATGCTTTAATGCGTTCTGATCTCTTATTTCCATCATTGAGGACATGTTCAGCATGAAAATGACCAGATATTAGCACTAGCATTAGATCGCTAGCATTAGCAAGTTAGCATTAGCATTCAAACTTTAACATTGCTGTATTTGCATGAATACAAGAAGGGTTAAGCTTTTATGCCATCTGATCAAATATGCCCATGAAGGGTAATGGTTTAATGGGATCTGATCTCTTATTTCCATCACAGAGGACATGTTCAGCATGAAAATGACCAGATATTAGGACTAGCATTAAATCGCTAGCATAAGCAAGTTAGCATTAGCATTCAAACTTAAACATTGCAGTACTTGCATGTATACAAGAAGGCTTAAGCTTTCGAGCCATCTGATCTCTTATTTCCATCATCGAGGACACGTACAGTAAGAAAATGATCAGATATTAGCACTCGCATTAGATCGCTAGCATTAGCAAGTTAGCTTTAGCATTCAAACTTTTACATTGCTGTATTTGCATGAATACAAGTAGGGTTAAGGTTTAATGCTATCTAATCTAATATGCCCATTAAGCGTTATGCTTTAATGTCATCTGATCTCTTATTTCCATCATTGAGGACACGTACAGTATGAAAATGACCAGATATTAGCAACACGAATTAGATCGCTAGCATTCGCAAGTTAGCATTAGCATTCAAACTTTAACATTGCTGTATTTGCATGTATACAAGAAGGGTTTAGCTTTAATGCCATCTGATCTCTTATTTCCATCACAGAGGACATGTTCAGCATGAAAATGACCAGATATAAGCACTAGCATTAGATCGCTAGCATTAGCAAATTAGCATTAGCATTCAAACTTTAACATTGCTGTATTTGCATGTATACAAGAAGGGTTTAGCTTTAATGCCATCTGATCCAATATGCCCATGAAAGGTTATGCTTTAATACCATCTGATCTCTTATTTCCATCATAGAGAACATGTTTAGCATGAAAATGACCAGATATTAGCACTAGCATTAGATCGCTAGCATTAGCAAGTTAGCATTAGCATTCAAACTTAAACATTGCAGTACTTGCATGTATACAAGAAGGCTTAAGCTTTCACGCCATCTGATCTCTTATTTCCATCATCGAGGACACGTACCGTATGAAAAAGACCAGATATTAGCACTAGCATTAGATCGCTAGCATTAGCAAGTTAGAATTAGGATTCAAACTTTAACATTGCTGTATTTGCATGAATACAAGTAGGGTTAAGCTTTAATGACATCTAATCTAATATGCACATTAAGGGTTATGCTTTAATGTCATCTGATCTCTTAATTCCATCATTGAGGACACGTACAGTATGAAAATGACCAGATATTAGAATTAGATTTAGATCGCTAGCATTAGCAAGTTAGTATTAGCATTCAAACTTAAACATTGCAGTACTTGCATGTATACAAGAAGGGTTAAGCTTTAATGCCATCTAATCTAATATGCCCTTGAAGGGTTATGCTTTAATGCCATCTGATCTCTTATTTCCATCATTGAGGACATGTACAGTAAAAAATGACCAGATATTAGCACTAGTATTAGATCGCTAGCATTAGCAAGATAGCATAAGCATTCAAACTTTAAAATTGCTGTATTTGCATGTATACAAGAAGGGGTAAGCTTTAATGCCATCTAATCTAATATGCACATGAAGGGTTTTGCTTTAATGTAATCTGATCTCTTATTTCCATCATAGAGCACACAAACAGTATGAAAATGACCAGATATTAGCACTAGCATTAGATCGTTAGCATTAGCAAGTTAGCATTAGCATTCAAACTTAAACATTGCAGTAGTTGCATGTATACAAGAAGGTTGAGCTTTAATGCCATCTAATCTAATATGCCCATTAAGGGTTATGCTTTAATGTCATCTGATCTCTTATTTCCATCATAGAGGACACGTACAGTATGAAGATGAGCAGATATTAGCACTAGCGTTAGATCGCTAGCATTAGCAAGTTAGCATTAGCTTTCTAACTTTAACATTGCTGTATTTGCATGTATACAAGAAGGGTTAAGGTTTAATGCTATCTAATCTAATATGCCAATGAAGGGTTATGCTTTAATGAAATCTGATCTCTTATTTCCATCATAGATGACACGTACAGTATGAAAATGACCAGATATTAGCACTAGCGTTAGATCGCTAGCATTAGCAAGTTAGCATTAGCATTCTAACTTTAACATTGCTGTATTTGCATGCATACAAGAAGGGTTAAGGTTTAATGCTATCTAATCTAATATGCCCATGAAGGGTTATGCTTTAATGCCATCTCATCTCTTATTTCCATCATTGAGGACAAGTACAGTATGAAAATGACCAGATTTTAGCACTACCATTAGAACGCTAGCATTAGCAAGTTAGCATTAGCATTCAAACTTTAACATTGCAGTACTTGCATGTATACAAGAAGGGGTAAGCTTTAATGCCATCTAAACTAATATGCCCATGAAGGGTTTTGCTTTAATGCCATCTGATCTCTAATTTCCATCATAGAGGACACGTACAGTATGAAAATTACCAGATATTAGCACTAGCATTAGATAGTTAGCATTAGCAAGTTAGCATTAGCATTCAAACTTAAACATTGCAGGACTTGCAAGTATACAAGACGTGTTAAGCTTTAATGCCATTTAATATAATATGCCCATGAAAGGTTATGCTTTAATGCCGTCTGATCTCTTATTTCCATCATAGAGGACATGTTCAGCATGAAAATGCCCAGATATTAGCACTAGCATTAAACCGCTAACATTAGCAAGTTAGCATTAGCATTCAAACTTAAACTTTGCAGTACTTGCATGTATACAAGAAGGCTTAAGCTTTCACGCCATCTGATTTCTTATTTCCATCATCGAGGACACGTACAGTATGAAAATCATCAGACATTAGCACTCGCATTAGATCGCTAGAATTAGCAAGTTAGCTTTAGGATTCAAACTTTAACATTGCTGTATTTGCATGAATACAAGTAGGGTTAAGCTTTAATGCCATCTAATCTAATATGCCCATTAAGGGTTATGCTTTAATGTCATCTGATCTCTTATTTCCATCATTGAGGACACGTACAGTATGAAAATGACCAGATATTAGCACTAGAATTAGATCGCTAGCATTAGCAAATTAGCATTATCATTCAAACTTAAACATTGCAGTACTTGCATGTATACAAGAAGGGTTAAGCTTTAATGCCATCTGATCTAATATGCCCATGAAGGGTTATGCTTTAATGTCATCTGATCTCTTATTTCCATCAATGAGGACATGAACAGTATGAAAATGACCAGATATTAGCACTAGCATTAGATCGCTAGCATTAGCAAGTTATCATTAGCATTCAAACTTTAACTTTGCTGTATTTGCATGAATACAAGAAGGGTTAAGCTTTAATGCCATCTGATCAAATATGCCCATGAAGGGTAATGGTTTAATGCGATCTGATCTCTTATTTCCATCACAGAGGACATGTTCAGCATGAAAATGACCAGATATTAGCACTAGCATTAAATCGCTAGCATTAGCAAGTAAGCATTAGCATTCAAACTTAAACATTGCAGTACTTGCATGTATACAAGAAGGCTTAAGATTTCACGCCATCTGATCTCTTATTTCCATCATAGTGGACACATACAGTATGAAAATGACAAGAAATTAGCAATAGCATTAGATCGCTAGCATTAGCAAGTTAGCATAAGCATTCAAACTTAAACATTGCAGTTTGCATGTATCAAGAAGGCTTTAGGTTTAAAGCCATCTGATCTCTTTTTTTCCATCATAGAGGACACGTACAGTATGAAAATGACCAGATATTAGCACTAGCATTAGATCGCTAGCATTAGCAAGTTAGAATTAGCATTCACACTTTAACATTGCTGTAAATGCATGTATACTAGAAGCGTTAAGCTTTAATGCCATCTAATCTAATATGCCCATGAAGGGTTATGCCTTAATGTCATCTGATTTCTGATTTCCATTATATAGGACACGTACAGTATGAAAATGATCAGATATTAGAACTAGCATTAGATCGATAGCATTAGCAAGTTAGCATAAGCATTGAAACTTTAACATGGCTGTATTTGCATGTATACAAGAATGGTTAAGCTTTAATGCCTTCTAATATAATATGCCCATGAAAGGTTATGCTTTAATGCCGTCTGATCTCTTATTTCCATCATAGAGGACATGTTCAGCATGAAAATGACCAGATATTAGCACTAGCATAAGATCGCTAGCATTAGCAAGCTAGCATTAGCATTCAAACTTAAACATTGCAGTACTTGCATGTATACAAGAAGGGTTAAGCTTTAATGCCATCTGATCCAATATGCCCATGAAGAGTAATGCTTTAATGCGATCTGATCTCTTATTTCCATCATGGAGGACATGTTCAGCATGAAAATGACCAGATATTAGCACTAGCATTATATCGCTAGCATTAGCAAGTTAGTATTAGCATTCAAACTTTAACATTGCTGTATTTGCATGTATACAAGAAGGGTTCAGCTTTAATGCCATCTGATCCAATATGCCCATGAAAGGTTATCCTTTAATGCCATCTTATCTCTTCTTTCCATCATAGAGGACATGTTCAGCATGAAAATGACCAGATATTAGCACTAGCATTAGATCGCTAGCATTAGCAAGTTAGCATTAGCATTCAAACTTAAACATTGCAGTACTTGCATGTATACAAGAAGGCTTAAGCTTTAACGGCATTTGATCTCTTATTTCCATCATAGAGGACATACATATTTCAGCATGAAAATGACCAGATATTAGCACTAGCATTAAACCGCTAGCATTAGCAAGTTAGCATTAGCATTCAAACTTATACATTGCAGTACTTGCATGTATACAAGAAGGGTTAAGCTTTAATGCCTTCTAATCTAATATGCCCTTGAAGGGTTATGCGTTAATGCCATCTGATCCCTTATTTCCATCATTGAGGACATGAACAGTATGAAAATGACCAGATATTAGCACTAGCATTAGATCGCTAGCATTAGCAATTTACCATTAGCATTCAAACTTTAACTTTGCTGTATTTGCATGAATACAAGAAGGGTTAAGCTTTAATGCCATCTGATCAAATATGCCCATGAAGGGTAATGGTTTAATGCGATCTGATCTCTTATTTCCATCACAGAGGACATGTTCAGCATGAAAATGACCAGATATTAGCACTAGCATTAAATCGCTAGCATAAGCAAGTTAGCATTAGCATTCAAACTTTAACATTGCAGTACTTGCATGTATACAAGAAGGCTTAAGCTTTCACGCCATCTGATTCTCTTATTTCCAACATCCAGGACACGTACAGTAAGAAAATGACCAGATATTAGCACTCGCATTAGATCGCTAGCATTAGCAAGTTAGCATTAGCATTCAAACTTTAACATTGCTGTATTTGCATGAATACAAGAAGGGTTAAGCTTTAATGCCATCTCATCAAATATGCCCAGGAAGGGTATTGCTTTAATGCGATCTGATCTCTTATTTCCATCACAGAGGACATGTTCAGCATGAAAATGACCAGATATAAGCACTAGCATTAGATCGCTAGCAATAGCAAATTAGCATTAGCATTCAAACTTTAACATTGCTGTATTTGCATGTATACAAGAAGGGTTTAGCTTTAATGCCATCTGATCCAATATGCCCATGAAAGGTTATGCTTTAATGGCATCTGATCTCTTATTTCCATCATAGAGAACATGTTTAGCATGAAAATGACCAGATATTAGCACTAGCATTAGATCGCTGGCATTAGCAAGTTAGCATTAGCATTCAAACTTAAACATTGCAGTACTTGCATGTATACAAGAAGGCTTCAGCTTTCACGCCATCTGATCTCTTATTTCCATCATCGAGGACACGTACAGTATGAAAAAGACCAGATATTAGCACTAGCATAAGATCGCTAGCATTAGCAAGTTAGAATTAGCATTCAAACTTTAACATTGCTGTATTTGCATGAATACAAGTAGGGGTAAGCTTTAATGACATCTAATCTAATATGCACATTAAGGGTTATGCTTTAATGTCATCTGATCTCTTATTTCCATCATTGAGGACACGTACAGTATGAAAATGACCAGATATTAGCACTAGAATTAGATCGCTAGCATTAGCAAGTTAGTATTAGCATTCAAACTTAAACATTGCAGTACTTGCATGTATACAAGAAGGGTTAAGCTTTAATGGCATCTAATCTAATATGCCCTTGAAGGGTTATGCTTTAATGCCATCTGATTTCTTATTTCCATCATTGAGGACATGTACAGTATGAAAATGACCAGATATTAGCACTAGTATTAGATCGCTAGCATTAGCAAGATAGCATAAGCATTCAAACTTTAAAATTGCTGTATTTGCATGTATACAAGAAGGGGTCAGCTTTAATGCCATCTAATCTAATATGCACATTAAGGGTTTTGCTTTAATGTCATCTGATCTCTTATTTCCATCATAGAGGACACGGACAGTATGAAAATGACCAGATAATAGCACTAGCATTAGATCGTTAGCATTAGCAAATTAGCATTAGCATTCAAACTTAAAAATTGCAGTAGTTGCATGTATACAAGAAGGGTTAAGCTTTAATGCCATCTAATCTAATATGCCCATTAAGGGTTATGCTTTAATGTCATCTGATCTCTTATTTCCATCATAGAGGACACGTACAGTATGAAGATGAGCAGATATTAGCACTAGCGTTAGATCGCTAACATTAGCAAGTTAGCATTAGCTTTCTAACTTCAACATTGCTGTATTTGCATGTATACAAGAAGGGTTAGGGTTTAATGCTATCTAATCTAATATGCCCATGAAGGGTTATGCTTTAATGAAATCTGATCTCTTATTTCCATCAAAGATGACACGTACAGTATGAAAATGACCAGATATTAGCACTAGCGTTAGATCGCTAGCATTAGCAAGTTAGCATTAGCATTCTAACTTTAACATTGCTGTATTTGCATGAATACAAGAAGGGTTATGGTTTAATGCTATCTAATCTAATATGCCCATGAAGGGTTATGCTTTAATGCCATTTCATCTCTTATTTCCATCATTGAGGACAAGTACAGTATGAAAATGACTAGATATTAGCACTAGCATTAGATCGCTAGCATTAGCAAGTTAGAATTAGCATTCTAACTTTAACATTGCTGTATTTGCATGTATACAAGAAGGGTTAAGCTTTAATGCCATCTGATCCAATATGCTCATGAAGGGTAATGCTTTAATGCGTTCTGATCTCTTATTTCCATCATTGAGGACATTTTCAGCATGAAAATGACCAGATATTAGCACTAGCATTAGATCGCTAGCATTAGCAAGTTAGCATTAGCCTTCAAACTTTAACATTGCTGTATTTGCATGAATACAAGATGGGTTAAGCTTTTATGCCATCTGATCAAATATGCCCATGAAGGGTAATGGTTTAATGCGATCTGATTACTTATTTCCATCAGAGGACATGTTCAGCATGAAAATGACCAGATATTAGCACTAGCATTAAATCGCTAGCATAAGCAAGTTAGCATTAGCATTCAAACTTAAACATTGCAGTACTTGCATGTATACAAGAAGTCTTAAGCTTTTACGCCATCTGATCTCTTATTTCCATCATCAAGGACACGTACAGTAAGAAAATGAACAGATATTAGCACTCGCATTAGATCGCTAGCATTAGCAAGTTAGCTTTAGCATTCAAACTTTAACATTGCTGTATTTGCATGAATACAAGTAGGGTTAAGCTTTAATGCCATCTAATCTAATATGCCCATTAAGGGTAATGCTTTAATGTCATCTGATCTCTTATTTCCATCATTGAGGACACGTACAGTATGAAAATGACCAGATATTAGCACTAGAATTAGATCGCTAGCATTAGCAAGTTAGCATTAGCATTCAAACTTTAACATTGCTGTATTTGCATGTATACAAGAAGGGTTTAGCTTTAATGCCATCTGATCAAATATGCCCAGGAAGGGTAATGCTTTAATGCGATCTGATCTCTTATTTCCATCACAGAGGACATGTTCAGCATGAAAATGACCAGATATAAGCACTAGCATTAGATCGCTTGCATTAGCAAATTAGCATTAGCATTCAAACTTTAACATTGCTGTATTTGCATGTATACAAGAAGGGTTTAGATTTAATGCCATCTGATGATCTTATATCCATCATAGAGGACACGTACAGTATGAAAATTACCAGATATTAGCACTAGCATTAGATTGTCAGCATTAGCAAGTTAGCATTAGCATTCAAACTTAAACATAGCAGGACTTGCAAGTATACAAGACGTGTTAAGCATTAATGCCATCTAATATAATATGCCCATGAAAGGTTATGCTTTAATGCCGTCTGATCTCTTATTTCCATCATTGAGGACAAGTACAGTATGAAAATGACCAGATATTAGCACTAGCATTAGATCGCTAGCATTAGCAAGTTAGCATTAGCATTCAAACTTTAACATTGCAGTATTTGCATGTATACAAGAAGGGCTTTAATGCCATCTAAACTAATATGCCCATGAAGGGTTTTGCTTTAATGCCATCTGATCTCTTATTTCCATCATAGAGGACAAGTTCAGTATGAAAATTACTAGATATTAGCACTAGCATTAGATTGTTAGCATTAGCAAGTTAGCATTAGCATTCAAACTTTAACATTGCTGTATTTGCATGTATACAAGAAGGGTTTAGCTTTTATGCCATCTAATCAAATATGCCCAGGAAGGGTTATGCTTTTAATCATCTGATCTCTTATTTCCATCATAGAGGACATGTTCAGCATGAAAATGACCAGATATAAGCACTAGCATTAGATCGCTAGCATTAGCAAATTAGCATTAGCATTCAAACTTTAACATTGCTGTATTTGCATGTATACAAGAAGTGTTTAGATTAAATGCCATCTGATCTCTTATTTCCATCAAAGAGGACACGTAAAGTATGAAAATTATCAGATATTAGCAATAGCATTAGATTGTCAGCATTAGCAAGTTAGCATTAGCATTCAAACTTAAACATTGCAGGACTTGCATATATACAAGAAGGGGTAAGCTTAAATGCCATCTAAACTAATATTCCCATGAAGGGTTTTGCATTAATGCGATCTGATCTCTTATTTCCATCACAGAGGACATGTTCAGCATGAAAATTACCAGATATAAGCACTAGCATTAGATCGCTAGCATTAGCAAATTAGCATTAGCATTCAAACTTTAACATTGCTGTATTTGCATGTATACAAGAAGGGTTTAGATTTAATGCCATCTGATCTCTTATTTCCATCATAGAGGACAAGTACAGTATGAAAATGACCAGATATTAGCACTAGCATTAGATTGTTAGCATTAGCAAGTTAGCATTAGCATTCAAACTTAAACATTGCAGGACTTGCAAGTATACAAGACGTGTTAAGCTTTAATGCCATCTAATATAATATGCCCATGAAAGGTTATGCTTTAATGCCATCTGATCTCTTATTTCCATCATAGAGGACATGTTCAGCATGAAAATGACCAGATATTAGCACTAGCATTAGATCGCTAGCATTAGCAAGTTAGCATTAGCATTCTAACTTTAACATTTCTGTATTTGCATGTATACAAGAAGGGTTAAGCTTTAATGCCATCTGATACAATATGCCCATGAAGGGTAATGGTTTAATGCCATCTGATGTCTTATTTCCATCATAGAGAACATGTTTAGCATGAAAATGACCAGATATTAGCACTAGCATTAGATCGCTAGCATTAGCAAGTTAGCATTAGCATTCAAACTTAAACATTGCAGTAGCTTTTGCCATCATGTATACAAGAAGGGTTTGCTTTAATGCCATCTGATCTCTTATTTCCATCATCAAGGACACGTACAGTATGAAAAAGACCAGATATTAGCACTTGCATTAGATCGCTAGCATTAGCAAGTTAGATTTAGCATTCAAACTTTAACATTGCTGTATTTGCATGAATACAAGTAGGGTTAAGCTTTAATGACATCTAATCTAATATGCACATTAAGGGTTATGCTTTAATGTCATCTGATCTCTTATTTCCATCATTGAGGACACGTACAGTATGAAAATGACCAGATATTAGCACTAGATTTAGAATGCTAGCATTAGCAAGTTAGTATTAGCATTCAAACTTAAAAATTGCAGTACTTGCATGTATACAAGAAGGGTTAAGCTTTAATGCCATCTAATCTAATATGCCCTTGAAGGGTTATGCTTTAATGCCATCTGATCTCTTATTTCCATCATTGAGGACATGTACAGTATGAAATGACCAGATATTAGCACAAGTATTAGATCGCTAGCATTAGCAAGAAAGCATAAGCATTCAAACTTTAAAATTGCTGTATTTGCATGTATACAAGAAGGGTTAAGCTTTAATGCCATCTAATCTAATATGCACATTAAGGGTTTTGCTTTAATGTCATCTGATCTCTTATTTCCATCATAGAGGACACGGACAGTATGAAAATGACCAGATATTAGCACTAGCATTAGATCGTTAGCATTAGCAAGTTAGCATTAGCATTCAAACTTAAACATTGCAGTAGTTGCATGTATACAAGAAGGGTTAAGCTTTAATGCCATCTAATCTAATATGCCCTTGAAGGGTTATGCTTTAATGTCATCTGATCTTATTTCTTATTTCCATCATAGCAAAGAGCATTAGCATTCTAACTTGAACATTGCATTTGCATGAAAATAAGGTTTAAGATATTGAAGCACTAGAAATCTGGATCTCTTTATTTCCATTAGATCGCTAGTATGAAAATTAGCAAGTTAGTTAGATTAGCATTCATTACTTACTTTAACATTGCTGTATTTGCATGCATACAAGAAGGGTTAAGGTTTAATGCTATCTAATCTAATATGCCCATGAAGGGTTATGCTTTAATGCCATCTCATCTCTTATTTCCATCATTGAGGACAAGTACAGTATGAAAATGACCAGATATTAGCACTAGCATTAGATCGCTAGCATTAGCAAGTTAGCATTAGCATTCAAACTTTAACATTGCAGTACTTGCATGTATACAAGAAGGGGTAAGCTTTAATGCCATCTAAACTAATATGCCCATGAAGGTTTTTGCTTTAATGCCATCTGATCTCTTATTTCCATCATAGAGGAGACGTACAGTATGAAAATTACCAGATATTTGCACTAGCATTGGATAGTTAGCATTAGCAAGTTAGCATTAGCATTCAAACTTTAACATTGCTGTATTTGCATGTATACAAGAAGTGTTCAGTTTTCATGCCATCTGATCCAATATGCCCATGAAAGGTTATGCTTTAATGCCATCTTATCTCTTCTTTCCATCATAGAGGATATGTTCAGCATGAAAATGACCAGATCATAGCACTACCATTAGATCGCTAGCATTAGCAAGTTAGCATTAGCATTCAAACTTAAACATTGCAGTACTTGCATGTATACAAGAAGGCTTTAGCTTTAACGGCATTTGATCTTTTATTTCCATCATAGAGGTTACGTACAGTATGAAAATGACCAGATATTAGCACTAGCATTAAACCGCTAACATTAGCAAGTTAGCATTAGCATTCAAACTTAAACTTTGCAGTACTTGCATGTGTACAAGAAGGCATAAGCTTTCACGCCATCTGATCTCTTATTTCCATCATCGAGGACACGTACAGTATGAAAATGTCCAGATATAAGCACTAGATTTAGATCACTAGCATTAGCAAGTTAGCTTTATGATTCAAACGTTAACATTGCTGTATTTGCATGAATACAAGAAGGGTTCAGCTTCAATGCCATCTAACCTAATATGCGCTTGAAGGGTCATGCTTTAATGCCATCTGATATCTTATTTCCATCATTGAGGACACGTACAGTATGAAAATGACCAGATATTAGCACTAGAATTAGATCGCTAGCATTAGCAAGTTAGCATTATCATTCAAACTTATACATTGCAGTACTTGCATGTATACAAGAAGGGTTAAGCTTTAATGCCATCTAATCTAATATGCCCTTGAAGGGTTATGCTTTAATGCCATCTGATCTCTTATTTCCATCATTGAGGACATGAACAGTATGAAAATGACCAGATATTAGCACTAGCATTAGATCGCTAGCATTAGCAAGTTAGCATTAGCATTCAAACTTTAACTTTGCTGTATTTGCATGAATACAAGAAGGGTTAAGCTTTAATGCCATCTGATAAAATATGCCCATGAAGGGTAATGGTTTAATGCGATCTGATCTCTTATTTCCATCACAGAGGACATGTTCAGCATGAAAATGACCAGATATTAGCACTAGCATTAAATCGCTAGCATTTGCAAGTAAGCATTAGCATTCAAACTTAAACATTGCAGTACTTGCATGTATACAAGAAGGCTTAAGCTTTCACGCCATCTGATCTCTTATTTCCATCATAGTGGACACATACAGTATGAAAATGACAAGAAATTAGCAATAGCATTAGATCGTTAGCATTAGCAAGTTAGCATAAGCATTCAAACTTAAACATTGCAGTTCTTGCATGTATACAAGAAGGCTTAAGGTTTAATGCCATCTGATCTCTTTTTTCCATCATAGAGGACACGTACAGTATGAAAATGACCAGATATTAGCACTAGCATTTGATCGCTAGCATTAGCAAGTTAGAATTAGCATTCAAACTTTAACATTGCTGTAAATGCATGTATACTAGAAGCGTTAAGCTTTAATGCCTTCTAATATAATATGCCCATGAAAGGTTATGCTTTAATCCCGTCTGATCTCTCATTTCCATCATAGAGGACATGTTCAGCATGAAAATGACCAGATATTAGCACTAGCATTAAATCGCTAGCATAAGCAAGTTAGCATTAGCATTCAAACTTAAACATTGCAGTACTTGCATGTATACAAGAAGGCTTAAGCTTTCACGCCATCTGATCTCTTATTTCCAACATCCAGGACTCTTATTTCCATAAGAAAATGACCAGATATTAGAAACTCGATGATTAGATCGCTAGCATTAGCAAGTTAGCTTTAGCATTCAAACTTTAACATTGCTGTATTTGCATGATTACAAGAAGGGTTAAGCTTTCATGCCATCTGATCAAATATGCCCAGGAAGGGTATTGCTTTAATGCGATCTGATCTCTTATTTCCATCACAGAGGACATGTTCAGCATGAAAATGACCAGATATAAACACTAGCATTAGATCGCTAGCATTAGCAAATTAGCATTAGCATTCAAACTTTAACATTGCTGTATTTGCATGTATACAAGAAGGGTTTAGCTTTAATGCCATCTGATCCAATATGCCCATGAAAGGTTATGCTTTAATGCCGTCTGATCTCTTATTTCCATCATAGAGGACATGTTCAGCATGAAAATGACCAGATATTAGCACTAGCATTAGATCGCTAGCATTTGCAAGTTAGAATTAGCATTCTAACTTTAACATTGCTCTATTTGCATGTATACAAGAAGGGTTAAGCTTTAATGCCATCTGATCCAATATGCCCATGAATGGTAATGCTTTAATGCGTTCTGATCTCTTATTTCCATCATTGAGGACATTTTCAGCATGAAAATGACCAGATATTAGCACTAGCATTAGATCGCTAGCATTAGCAAGTTAGCATTAGCATTCAAACTTTAACATTGCTGTATTTGCATGAATACAAGAAGGGTTAAGCTTTTATGCCATCTAATCAAATATGCCAATGAAGGGTAATGGTTTAATGCGATCTGATCTCTTATTTCCATCACAGAGGACATGTTCAGCATGAAAATTACCAGATATTAGCACTAGCATTAAATCGCTAGCATAAGCAAGTTAGCATTAGCATTCAAACTTAAACATTGCAGTACTTGCATGTATACAAGAAGGCTTAAGCTTTCACGCCATCTGATCTCTTATTTCCATCATCGAGGACACGTACAGTAAGAAAATGAACAGATATTAGCACTCGCATTAAATCGCAAGCATTAGCAAGTTAGCTTTAGCATTCAAACTTTAACATTGCTGTATTTGCATGAATACAAGTAGGGTTAAGCTTTAATGCCATCTAATCTAATATGCCCATTAAGGGTAATGCTTTAATGTCATCTGATCTCTTATTTCCATCATTGAGGACACGTACAGTATGAAAAAGACCAGATATTAGCACACGAATTAGATCGCTAGCATTAGCAATTTAGCATTAGCATTCAAATTTTAACTTTGCTGTATTTGCATGAATACAAGAAGGGTTTAGCTTTAATGCCATCTGATCAAATATGCCCAGGAAGGGTAATGCTTTAATGCGATCTGATCTCTTATTTCCATCACAGAGGACATGTTCAGCATGAAAATGACCAGATATAAGCACTAGCATTAGATCGCTAGCATTAGCAAATTAGCATTAGCATTCAAACTTCAACATTGCTGTATTTGCATGTATACAAGAAGTGTTTAGATTTAATGCCATCTGATCTCTTATTTCCATCATAGAGGACACGTACAGTATGAAAATTACCAGATATTAGCACTAGCATTAGATTGTCAGCATTAGCAAGTTAGCATTAGCATTCAAACTTAAACATTGCAGGACTTGCAAGTATACAAGACGTGTAAAGCTTTAATGCCATCTAATATAATATGCCCATGAAAGGTTATGCTTTAATGCTGTCTGATCTCTTATTTCCATCATTGAGGACAAGTACAGTATGAAAATGACCAGATATTAGCACTAGCATTAGATCGCTAGCATTAGCAAGTTAGCATTAGCATTCAAACTTTAACATTGCAGTACTTGCATGCATACAAGAAGGGGTAAGCTTTAATGCCATCTAAACTAATATGCCTATGAAGGGTTTTGCATTAATGCGATCTGATCTCTTATTTCCATCACAGAGGACATGTTCAGCATGAAAATTACCAGATATAAGCACTAGCATTAGATTGTCAGCATTAGCAAGTTAGCATTAGCATTCAAACTTAAACATTGCAGGACTTGCAAGTATACAAGACGTGTTAAGCTTTAATGCCATCTAATATAATATGCCCATGAAAGGTTATGCTTTAATGCCGTCTGATCTCTTATTTCCATCATAGAGGACATGTTCAGCATGAAAATGACCAGATATTAGCACTAGCATTAGATCGCTAGCATTAGCAAATTAGCATTAGGATTCTAACTTTAACATTTCTGTATTTGCATGTATACAAGAAGGGTTAAGCTTTAATGCCATCTGATCCAATATGCCCAGGAAGGGTATTGCTTTAATGCGATCTGATCTCTTATTTCCGTCACAGAGGACATGTTCAGCATGAAAATGACCAGATATAAGCACTAGCATTAGATCGCTAGCATTATCAAATTAGCATTAGCATTCAAACTTTAACATTGCTGTATTTGCATGTATACAAGAAGGGTTTAGCTTTAATGCCATCTGATCCAATATGCCCATGAAAGGTTATGCTTTAATGGCATCTGATCTCTTATTTCCATCATAGAGAACATGTTTAGCATGAAAATGACCAGATATTAGCACTAGCATTAGATCGCTGGCATTAGCAAGTTAGCATTAGCATTCAAACTTAAACATTGCAGTACTTGCATGTATACAAGAAGGCTTCAGCTTTCACGCCATCTGATCTCTTATTTCCATCATCGAGGACACGTACAGTATGAAAAAGACCAGATATTAGCACTAGCATAAGATCGCTAGCATTAGCAAGTTAGAATTAGCATTCAAACTTTAACATTGCTGTATTTGCATGAATACAAGTAGGGTTAAGCTTTAATGACATCTAATCTAATATGCACATTAAGGGTTATGCTTTAATGTCATCTGATCTCTTATTTCCATCATTGAGGACACGTACAGTATGAAAATGACCAGATATTAGCACTAGAATTAGATCGCTAGCATTAGCAAGTTAGTATTAGCATTCAAACTTAAACATTGCAGTACTTGCATGTATACAAGAAGGGTTAAGCTTTAATGCCATCTAATCTAATATGCCCTTGAAGGGTTATGCTTTAATGCCATCTGATTTCTTATTTCCATCATTGAGGACATGTGCAGTATGAAAATGACCAGATATTAGCACTAGTATTAGATCGCTAGCATTAGCAAGATAGCATAAGCATTCAAACTTTAAAATTGCTGTATTTGCATGTATACAAGAAGGGGTCAGCTTTAATGCCATCTAATCTAATATGCACATGAAGGGTTTTGCTTTAATGTCATCTGATCTCTTATTTCCATCATAGAGGACACGGACAGTATGAAAATGACCAGATAATAGCACTAGCATTAGATCGTTAGCATTAGCAAATTAGCATTAGCATTCAAACTTAAAAATTGCAGTAGTTGCATGTATACAAGAAGGGTTAAGCTTTAATGCCATCTAATCTAATATGCCCATTAAGGGTTATGCTTTAATGTCATCTGATCTCTTATTTCCATCATAGAGGACACGTACAGTATGAAGATGAGCAGATATTAGCACTAGCGTTAGATCGCTAACATTAGCAAGTTAGCATTAGCATTCTAACTTTAACATTGCTGTATTTGCATGTATACAAGAAGGGTTAGGGTTTAATGCTATCTAATCTAATATGCCCATGAAGGGTTATGCTTTAATGAAATCTGATCTCTTATTTCCATCATAGATGACACGTACAGTATGA
Organism: Gymnothorax javanicus; assembly: GCA_029692085.1. Lineage (NCBI taxonomy): Eukaryota > Metazoa > Chordata > Actinopteri > Anguilliformes > Muraenidae > Gymnothorax > Gymnothorax javanicus. The sequence continues at coordinate 106,799,866 of CM056202.1, forward strand.
AAATGACCAGATATTAGCACTAGCGTTAGATCGCTAGCATTAGCAAGTTAGCATTAGCATTCTAACTTTAACATTGCTGTATTTGCATGAATACAAGAAGGGTTATGGTTTAATGCTATCTAATCTAATATGCCCATGAAGGGTTATGCTTTAATGCCATTTCATCTCTTATTTCCATCATTGAGGACAAGTACAGTATGAAAATGACCAGATATTAGCACTAGCATTAGATCGCTAGCATTAGCAAGTTAGCATTAGCATTCAAACTTTAACATTGCAGAACTTGCATGTATACAAGAAGGGGTAAGCTTTAATGCCATCTAATCTAATATGCCCATTAAGGGTTATGCTTTAATGTCATCTGATCTCTTATTTCCATCATAGAGGACACGTACAGTATGAAGATGAGCAGATATTAGCACTAGCGTTAGATCGCTAACATTAGCAAGTTAGCATTAGCATTCTAACTTTAACATTGCTGTATTTGCATGTATACAAGAAGGGTTAAGGTTTAATGCTATCTAATCTAATATGCCCATGAAGGGTTATGCTTTAATGAAATCTGATCTCTTATTTCCATCATAGATGACACGTACAGTATGAAAATGACCAGATATTAGCACTAGCGTTAGACCGCTAGCATTAGCAAGTTAGCATTAGCATTCTAACTTTAACATTGCTGTATTTGCATGAATACAAGAAGGGTTAAGGTTTAATGCTATCTAATCTAATATGCCCAAAAAGGGTTATGCTTTAATGCCATTTCATCTCTTATTTCCATCATTGAGGACAAGTACAGTATGAAAATGACCAGATATTAGCACTAGCATTAGATCGCTAGCATTAGCAAGTTAGCATTAGCATTCAAACTCTAACATTGCAGAACTTGCATGTGTACAAGAAGGGGTAAGCTTTAATGCCATCTAAACTAATATGCCCATGAAGGGTTTTGCTTTAATGCCATCTGATCTCTTATTTCCATCATAGAGGACACGAACAGTATGAAAATTACCAGATATTAGCACTAGCATTAGATTGTTAGCATTAGCAAGTTAGCATTAGCATTCAAACTTAAACATTGCAGGACTTGCAAGTATACAAGACGTGTTAAGCTTTAATGCCATCTAATATAATATGCCCATGAAAGGTTATGCTTTAATGCCGTCTGATCTCTTATTTCCATCATAGAGGACATGTTCAGCATGAAAATGACCAGATATTAGCACTAGCATTAGATCGCTAGCATTTGCAAGTTAGAATTAGCATTCTAACTTTAACATTGCTGTATTTGCATGTATACAAGAAGGGTTAAGCTTTAATGACATCTGATCCAATATGCCCATGAAGGGTAATGCTTTAATGCGTTCTGATCTCTTATTTCCATCATTGAGGACATTTTCAGCATGAAAATGACCAGATATTAGCACTAGCATTAGATCGCTAGCATTAGCAAGTTAGCATTAGCCTTCAAACTTTAACATTGCTGTATTTGCATGAATACAAGAAGGGTTAAGCTTTTATGCCATCTGATCAAATATGCCCATGAAGGGTAATGGTTTAATGCGATCTGATCTCTTATTTCCATCACAGAGGACATGTTCAGCATGAAAATGACCAGATATTAGCACTAGCATTAAATCGCTAGCATAAGCAAGTTAGCATTAGCATTCAAACTTAAACATTGCAGTACTTGCATGTATACAAGAAGGCTTAAGCTTTCACGCCATCTGATCTCTTATTTCCATCATCGAGGACACGTACAGTAAGAAAATGAACAGATATTAGCACTCGCATTAGATCGCTAGCATTAGCAAGTTAGCTTTAGCATTCAAACTTTAACATTGCTGTATTTGCATGAATACAAGTAGGGTTAAGCTTTAATGCCATCTAATCTAATATGCCCATGAAGGGTAATGCTTTAATGTCATCTGATCTCTTATTTCCATCATTGAGGACACGTACAGTATGAAAAAGACCAGATATTAGCACACGAATTAGATCGCTAGCATTAGCAAGTTAGCATTAGCATTCAAACTTTAACATTGCTGTATTTGCATGTATACAAGAAGGGTTTAGCTTTAATGCCATCTGATCAAATATGCCCAGGAAGGGTAATGATTTAATGCGATCTGATCTCTTATTTCCATCACAGAGGACATGTTCAGCATGAAAATGACCAGATATAAGCACTAGCATTAGATCGCTAGCATTAGCAAATTAGCATTAGCATTCAAACTTTAACATTGCTGTATTTGCATGTATACAAGAAGGGTTTAGATTTAATGCCATCTGATCTCTTATTTCCATCATAGAGGACACGTACAGTATGAAAATTACCAGATATTAGCACTAGCATTAGATTGTCAGCATTAGCAAGTTAGCATTAGCATTCAAACTTAAACATTGCAGGACTTGCAAGTATACAAGACGTGTTAAGCTTTAATGCCATCTAATATAATATGCCCATGAAAGGTTATGCTTTAATGCCGTCTGATCTCTTATTTCCATCATTGAGGACAAGTACAGTATGAAAATGACCAGATATTAGCACAAACATTAGATCGCTAGCATTAGCAAGTTAGCATTAGCATTCAAACTTTAACATTGCAGTACTTGCATGTATACAAGAAGGGTTTAGCTTTAATGCCATCTGATCAAATATGCCCAGGAAGGGTAATGCTTTATTGCGATCTGATCTCTTATTTCCATCACAGAGGACATGTTCAGCATGAAAATGACCAGATATAAGCACTAGCATTAGATCGCTAGCATTAGCAAATTAGCATTAGCATTCAAACTTTAACATTGCTGTATTTGCATGTATACAAGAAGTGTTTAGATTAAATGCCATCTGATCTCTTATTTCCATCATAGAGGACACGTACAGTATGAAAATTACCAGATATTAGCAATAGCATTAGATTGTCAGCATTAGCAAGTTAGCATTAGCATTCAAACTTAAACATTGCAGGACTTGCATATATACAAGAAGGGGTAAGCTTAAATGCCATCTAAACTAATATTCCCATGAAGGGTTTTGCATTAATGCGATCTGATCTCTTATTTCCATCACAGAGGACATGTTCAGCATGAAAATTACCAGATATAAGCACTAGCATTAGATCGCTAGCATTAGCAAATTAGCATTAGCATTCAAACTTTAACATTGCTGTATTTGCATGTATACAAGAAGGGTTTAGATTTAATGCCATCTGATCTCTTATTTCCATCATAGAGGACATGTTTAGTATGAAAATGACCAGATATTAGCACTAGCATTAGATTGTTAGCATTAAAAAGTTAGCATTAGCATTCAAACTTAAACATTGCAGGACTTGCAAGTATACAAGACGTGTTAAGCTTTAATGCCATCTAATATAATATGCCCATGAAAGGTTATGCTTTAATGCCGTCTGATCTCTTATTTCCATCATAGAGGACATGTTCAGCATGAAAATGACCAGATATTAGCACTAGCATTAGATCGCTAGTATTAGCAAGTTAGCATTAGCATTCTACCTTTAACATTTCTGTATTTGCATGTATACAAGAAGGGTTAAGCTTTAATGCCATCTGATACAATATGCCCATGAAGGGTAATGCTTTAATGCGTTCGGATCTCTTATTTGCATCATTGAGGACATGTTCAGCATGAAAATGACCAGATATTAGCACTAGCAGTAGATCGCTAGCATTAGCAAGTTAGCATTAGCATTCAAACTTTAACATTGCTGTATTTGCATGAATACAAGAAGGGTTAAGCTTTTATGCCATCTGATCAAATATGCCCATGAAGGGTAATGGTTTAATGCGATCTGATCTCTTATTTCCATCACAGAGGACATGTTCAGCATGAAAATGACCAGATATTAGCACTAGCATTAAATCGCTAACATAAGCAAGTTAGCATTAGCATTCAAACTTAAACATTGCAGTACTTGCATGTATACAAGAAGGCTTAAGCTTTCATGCCATCTGATCTCTTATTTCCATCATCGAGGACACGTACAGTATGAAAATGACCAGATATTAGCACTCGCATTAGATCGCTAGCAATAGCAAGTTAGCTTTAGCATTCAAACTTTAACATTTCTGTATTTGCATGAATACAAGTAGGGTTAAGCTTTAATGCCATCTAATCTAATATGCCCATTAAGGGTTATGCTTTAATGTCATCTGATCTCTTATTTCCATCATTGAGGACACGTACAGTATGAAAATGACCAGATATTAGCACTAGATTTAGATCGCTAGCATTAGCAAGTTAGCATTAGCATTCAAACTTTAACATTGCTGTATTTGCATGTATACAAGAAGGGTTTAGCTTTAATGCCATCTGATCAAATATGTCCAGGAAGGGTAATGCTTTAATGCGATCTGATCTCTTATTTCCATCACAGAGGACATGTTCAGCATGAAAATGACCAGATATAAGCACTAGCATTAGATCGCTTGCATTAGCAAATTAGCATTAGCATTCAAACTTTAACATTGCTGTATTTGCATGTATACAAGAAGGGTTTAGGTTTAATGCCATCTGATCCAATATGCCCATGAAAGGTTATGCTTTAATGCCATCTGATCTCTTATTTCCATCATAGAGAACATGTTTAGCATGAAAATGACCGGATATTAGCACTAGCATTAGATCGCTAGCATTAGCAAGTTAGCATTAGCATTCAAACTTAAACATTGCAGTACTTGCATGTATACCAGAAGGCTTAAGCTTTCACGCCATCTGATCTCTTATTTCCATCATCGAGGACACGTACAGTATGAAAAAGACCAGATATTAGCACTAGCATTAGATCGCTAGCATTAGCAAGTTAGATTTAGCATTCAAACTTTAACATTGCTGTATTTGCATGAATACAAGTAGGGTTAAGCTTTAATGACATTTAATCTAATATGCACATTAAGGGTTATGCTTTAATGTCATCTGATCTCTTATTTCCATCATTGAGGGCACGTACAGTATGAAAATGACCAGATATTAGCACTAGATTTAGATTGCTAGCATTAGCAAGTTAGTATTAGCATTCAAACTTAAAAATTGCAGTACTTGCATGTATACAAGAGGGTTAAGCTTTAATGCCATCTCATCTAATATGCCCTTGAAGGGTTATGCTTTAATGCCATCTGATCTCTTATTTCCATCATTGAGGACATGTACAGTATGAAAATGACCAGATATTAGCACAAGTATTAGATCGCTAGCATTAGCAAGAAAGCATAAGCATTCAAACTTTAAAATTGCTGTATTTGCATGTATACAAGAAGGGGTAAGCTTTAATGCCATCTAATCTAATATGCACATTAAGGGTTTTGCTTTAATGTCATCTGATCTCTTATTTCAATCATAGAGGACACGGACAGTATGTAAATGACCAGATATTAGCACTAGCATTAGATCGTTAGCATTAGCAAGTTAGCATTAGCATTCAAACTTAAACATTGCAGTAGTTGCATGTATACAAGAAGGGTTAAGCTTTAATGCCATCTAATCTAATATGCCCATGAAGGGTTATGCTTTAATGTCATCTGATCTCTTATTTCCATCATAGAGGACACGTACAGTATGAAGATGAGCAGATATTAGCACTAGCGTTAGATCGCTAGCATTAGCAAGTTAGCATTAGCATTCTAACTTGAACAACATTGCATGTATTTGTTTAATGCTATACAATGATGAAGGGTTATGCTTTTTAAGATCTCTTATTTTAGATGCGTACAGTATGAAAATGACCAGATAATATGCACAGCGTTGAAGGGCATTAGCAAGTTTTATTAGCATTCTTATTTAACATCTCTTATTTCCATGCATACAAGAAGGGTTAAGTACATGCTATCTAAAAATGACCAGATATTGAGGACAAGTACAGTATGAAAATGACCAGATATTAGCACTAGCATTAGATCGCCAGCATTAGCAAGTTAGCATTAGCATTCAAACTTTAACATTGCAGTACTTGCATGTATACAAGAAGGGTAAGCTTTAATGCCATCTAAACTAATATGCCCATGAAGGTTTTTGCTTTAATGCCATCTGATCTCTTATTTCCATCATAGAGGAGACGTACAGTATGAAAATTACCAGATATTAGCACTAGCATTGGATAGTTTGCATTAGCAAGTTAGCATTAGCATTCAAACTTTAACATTGCTGTATTTGCATGTATACAAGAAGTGTGCAGTTTTCATGCCATCTGATCCAATATGCCCATGAAAGGTTATGCTTTAATGCCATCTTATCTCTTCTTTCCATCATAGAGGATATGTTCAGCATGAAAATGACCAGATCATAGCACTACCATTAGATCGCTAGCATTAGCAAGTTAGCATTAGCATTCAAACTTAAACATTGCAGTACTTGCATGTATACAAGAAGGGTTTTAAGCTTTAACGGCATTTGATCTTTTATTTCCATCATAGAGGTTACGTACAGTATGAAAATGACCAGATATTAGCACTAGCATTAAACCGCTAACATTAGCAAGTTAGCATTAGCATTCAAACTTAAACTTTGCAGTACTTGCATGTGTACAAGAAGGCATAAGCTTTCACGCCATCTGATCTCTTATTTCCATCATCGAGGACACGTACAGTATGAAAATGTCCAGATATAAGCACTAGATTTAGATCGCTATCATTAGCAAGTTAGCTTTATGATTCAAACTTTAACATTGCTGTATTTGCATGAATACAAGAAGGGTTCAGCTTCAATGCCATCTAATCTAATATGCGCTTGAAGGGTCATGCTTTAATGCCATCTGATCTCTTATTTCCATCATTGAGGACACGTACAGTATGAAAATGACCAGATATTAGCACGAGAATTAGATCGCTAGCATTAGCAAATTAGCATTATCATTCAAACTTATACATTGCAGTACTTGCATGTATACAAGAAGGGTAAAGCTTTAATGCCATCTAATCTAATATGCCTTTGAAGGGTTATGCTTTAATGCCATCTGATCTCTTATTTCCATCATTGAGGACATGAACAGTATGAAAATGACCAGATATTAGCACTAGCATTAGATCGCTAGCATTAGCAAGTTAGCATTAGCATTCAAACTTTAACTTTGCTGTATTTGCATGAATACAAGAAGGGTTAAGCTTTAATGCCATCTGATCAAATATGTCCATGAAGGGTAATGGTTTAATGCGATCTGATCTCTTATTTCCATCACAGAGGACATGTTCAGCATGAAAATGACCAGATATTAGCACTAGCATTAAATCGCTAGCATTTGCAAGTAAGCATTAGCATTCAAACTTAAACATTGCAGTACTTGCATGTATACAAGAAGGCTTAAGCTTTTTAACGCCATCTGATCTCTTATTTCCATCATAGTGGACACATACAGTATGAAAATGACAAGAAATTAGCAATAGCATTAGATCGCTAGCATTAGCAAGTTAGCATAAGCATTCAAACTTAAACATTGCAGTTCTTGCATGTATACAAGAAGGCTTAAGGTTTAATGCCATCTGATCTCTTTTTTCCATCATAGAGGACACGTACAGTATGAAAATGACCAGATATTAGCACTAGCATTTGATCGCTAGCATTAGCAAGTTAGAATTAGCATTCAAACTTTAACATTGCTGTAAATGCATGTATAATAGAAGCGTTACGCTTTAATGCCTTCTAATATAATATGCCCATGAAAGGTTATGCTTTAATGCCGTCTGATCTCTCATTTCCATCATAGAGGACATGTTCAGCATGAAAATGACCAGATATTAGCACTAGCATAAGATCGCTAGCATTAGCAAGTTAGCATTAGCATTCTAACTTTAACATTGCTGTATTTGCATTTATACAAGAAGGGTTAAGCTTTAATGCCATCTGATCCAATATGCCCATGAAGGGTAATGCTTTAATGCCATCTGATCTCTTATTTCCATCATAGAGGACATGTTCAGCATGAAAATGACCAGATATTAGCACTAGCATTAGATCGCTAGCATTAGCAAGTTAGCATTTGCATTCAAACTTTAACATTGCTGTATTTGCATGTATACAAGAAGGGTTAAGCTTTAATGCCATCTGATCCAATATGCCCATTAATGGTCATGCTTTAATGCCATCTTATCTCTTCTTTCCATCATAGAGGACATGTTCAGCATGAAAATGACCAGATATTAGCACTAGCATTAGATCGCTAGCATTAGCAAGTTAGCATTAGCATTCAAACTTAAACATTGCAGTACTTGCATGTATACAAGAAGGCTTAAGCTTTAACGGCATTTGATCTCTTATTTCCATCATAGAGGACACGTACAGTATGAAAAATGACCAGATATTAGCACTAGCATTAAACCGCTAGCATTAGCAAGTTAGCATTAGCATTCAAACTTATACATTGCAGTACTTGCATGTATACAAGAAGGGTTAAGCTTTAATGCCTTCTAATCTAATATGCCCTTGAAGGGTTATGCTTTAATGCCATTTGATCCCTTATTTCCATCATTGAGGACATGAACAGTATGAAAATGGCCAGATATTAGCACTAGCATTAGATCGCTAGCATTAGCAATTTAGCATTAGCATTCAAATTTTAACTTTGCTGTATTTGCATGAATACAAGAAGGGTTAAGCTTTAATGCCATCTGATCAAATATGCCCATGAAGGGTAATGGTTTAATGCGATCTGATCTCTTATTTCCATCACAGAGGACATGTTCAGCATGAAAATGACCAGATATTAGCACTAGCATTAAATCGCTAGCATAAGCAAGTTAGCATTAGCATTCAAACTTAAACATTGCAGTACTTGCATGTATACAAGAAGGCTTAAGCTTTCACGCCATCTGATCTCTTATTTCCAACATCCAGGACACGTACAGTAAGAAAATGACCAGATATTAGCACTCGCATTAGATCGCTAGCATTAGCAAGTTAGCTTTAGCATTCAAACTTTAACATTGCTGTATTTGCATGAATACAAGAAGGGTTAAGCTTTAATGCCATCTGATCAAATATGCCCAGGAAGGGTATTGCTTTAATGCGATCTGATCTCTTATTTCCATCACAGAGGACATGTTCAGCATGAAAATGACCAGATATAAACACTAGCATTAGATCGCTAGCATTAGCAAATTAGCATTAGCATTCAAACTTTAACATTGCTGTATTTGCATGTATACAAGAAGGGTTTAGCTTTAATGCCATCTGATCCAATATGCCCATGAAAGGTTATGCTTTAATGCCATCTGATCTCTTATTTCCATCATAGAGGACATGTTCAGCATGAAAATGACCAGATATTAGCACTAGCATTAGATCGCTAGCATTAGCAAGTTAGAATTAGCATTCAAACTTTAACATTGCAGTATTTGCATGTATACAAGAAGGGTTAAGCTTTAATGCCATTTGATCCAATATGCCCATGAATGGTAATGCTTTAATGAGTTCTGATCTCTTATTTCCATCATTGAGGACATTTTCAGCATGAAAATGACCAGATATTAGCACTAGCATTAGATCGCTAGCATTAGCAAGTTAGCATTAGCATTCAAACTTTAACATTGCTGTATTTGCATGAATACAAGAAGGGTTAAGCTTTAATGCCATCTGATCAAATATGCCCATGAAGGGTAATGGTTTAATGCGATCTGATCTCTTATTTCCATCACAGAGGACATGTTCAGCATGAAAATGACCAGATATTAGCACTAGCATTAAATCGCTAGCATTAGCAAGTTAGCATTAGCATTCAAACTTAAACATTGCAGTACTTGCATGTATACAAGAAGGCTTAAGCTTTCACGCCATCTGATCTCTTATTTCCATCATCGAGGGACGTACAGTAAAAAATGACCAGATATTAGCACTAGCATTAGATCGCTAGCATTAGCAAGTTAGCTTTAGCATTCAAACTTTAACATTGCTGTATTTGCATGAATACAAGTAGGGTTAAGCTTTAATGCCATCTAATCTAATATGCCCATTAAGGGTTATGCTTTAATGTCATCTGATCTCTTATTTCCATCATTGAGGACACGTATAGTATGAAAAAGACCAGATATTAGCACACGAATTAGATCGCTAGCATTAGCAATTTAGCATTAGCATTCAAATTTTAACTTTGCTGTATTTGCATGAATACAAGAAGGGTTTAGCTTTAATGCCATCTGATCAAATATGCCCATGAAGGGTAATGCTTTAATGCCATCTGATCTCTTATTTCCATCACAGAGGACATGTTCAGCATGAAAATGACCAGATATAAGCACTAGCATTAGATCGCTAGCATTAGCAAATTAGCATTAGCATTCAAACTTTAACATTGCTGTATTTGCATGTATACAAGAAAAGGTTTAATGCCATCTTTAGATATAATGAAGGGCCATCTGATCTCTTATTTCCATCATAGAGGACACGTACAGTATGAAAATTACCAGATATTAGCACTAGCATTAGATTGTCAGCATTAGCAAGTTAGCATTAGCATTCAAACTTAAACATTGCAGGACTTGCAAGTATACAAGACGTGTAAAGCTTTAATGCCATCTAATATAATATGCCCATGAAAGGTTATGCTTTAATGCTGTCTGATCTCTTATTTCCATCATTGAGGACAAGTACAGTATGAAAATGACCAGATATTAGCACTAGCATTAGATCGCTAGCATTAGCAAGTTAGCATTAGCATTCAAACTTTAACATTGCAGTATTTGCATGCATACAAGAAGGGGTAAGCTTTAATGCCATCTAAACTAATATGCCCATGAAGGGTTTTGCATTAATGCGATCTGATCTCTTATTTCCATCACAGAGGACATGTTCAGCATGAAAATTACCAGATATAAGCACTAGCATTAGATCGCTAGCATTAGCAAGTTAGCATTAGCATTCAAACTTTAAACATTGCAGGACTTGCATGTATACAAGAAGGGTTAAGATTTAATGCCATCTAATATAATATGCCCATGAAGGGTTATGCTTTAATGCCATCTGATCTCTTATTTCCATCATAGAGGACATGTTCAGCATGAAAATGACCAGATATTAGCACTAGCATTAGATCGCTAGCATTAGCAAAATTAGCATTAGCATTCAAACTTTAACATTTCTGTATTTGCATGTATACAAGAAGGGTTAAGCTTTAATGCCATCTGTTCCAATATGCCCATGAAGGGTAATGCTTTAATGCGTTCTGATCTCTTATTTGCATCATTGAGGACATGTTCAGCATGAAAATGACCAGATATTAGCACTAGCATTAGATCGCTAGCATTAGCAAGTTAGCATTAGCATTCAAACTTTAACATTGCTGTATTTGCATGAATACAAGAAGGGTTAAGCTTTTATGCCATCTGATCAAATATGCCCATGAAGGGTAATGGTTTAATGCGATCTGATCTCTTATTTCCATCACAGAGGACATGTTCAGCATGAAAATTACCAGATAAAAGCACTAGCATTAGATCGCTAGCATTAGCAAATTAGCATTAGCATTCAAACTTTAACATTGCTGTATTTGCATGTATACAAGAAGGCTTAAGCTTTCATGCCATCTGATCTCTTATTTCCATCATCGAGGACACGTACAGTTTGAAAATGACCAGATATTAGCACTCGCATTAGATCGCTAGCAATAGCAAGTTAGCTTTAGCATTCAAACTTTAACATTGCTGTATTTGCATGAATACAAGTAGGGTTAAGCTTTAATGCCATCTAATCTAATATGCCCATTAAGGGTAATGCTTTAATGCGATCTGATATCTTATTTCCATCACAGAGGACATGTTCAGCATGAAAATGACCAGATATAAGCACTAGCATTAGATCGCTTGCATTAGCAAATTAGCATTAGCATTCAAACTTTAACATTGCTGTATTTGCATGTATACAAGAAGGGTTTAGCTTTAATGCCATCTAATCCAATATGCCCATGAAAGGTTATGCTTTAATGCCATCTGATCTCTTATTTCCATCACAGAGGACATGTTTAGCATGAAAATGACCAGATATTAGCACTAGCATTAGATCGCTAGAATTAGCAAGTTAGCATTAGCATTCAAACTTAAACATTGCAGTATTTTGCATGTATACAAGAAGGCTTAAGCTTTCATCTAATCTAAATCTGAATCTTTCTTATTTCCATCATCATAGAGGACACGTACAGTATGAAAATGACCAGATATTAGCACTAGATTTAGATGCTAGCATTAGCAAGTTAGCATTAGCATTCAAACTTTTAAAATTGCTGTATTTGCATGTATACAAGAAGGGTTAAGCTTTAATGCCATCTAATCTAAATATGCCCATGAAGGGTTATGCTTTAATGAAATCTGATCTCTTATTTCCATCATAGAGGACATGTACAGTATGAAAATGACCAGATATTAGCACTAGTATTAGATCGCTAGCATTAGCAAAAGCATAAGCATTCAAACTTTAGCATTCTGTATTTGCATGTATAAACATTGCTTTAATGCCATCTAATCTAATATACAAGAAGGGTTTTTGCTTTAATGTCATCTGATCTCTTATTTCCATCATAGAGGACACAAACAGTATGAAAATGACCAGATATTAGCACTAGATTTAGATCGCTAGCATTAGCAAGTTAGCATTTTAGCATTCAAACTTTAACATTGCTGTATTTGCATGAATACAAGATGGGTTCCATTGCCCATGAAGGGTTGGTAATGCCATCTAATCTAATATGCCCATTAAGGGTTATGCTTTAATGCCATCTGATCTCTTATTTCCATCATAGAGGACACGTACAGTATGAAAATGACCAGATATTAGCACTAGAATTAGATCGCTAGCATTAGCAAGTTAGCATTATCATTCAAACTTTAACATTGCAGTATTTGCATGTATACAAGAAGGGTTAAGCTTTTAATGCCATCAAATCTAATATGCCCATGAAGGGTTATGCTTTAATGCCATCTGATCTCTTATTTCCATCATAGAGGACATGAACAGTATGAAAATGACCAGATATTAGCACTAGCATTAGACCGCTAGCATTAGCAAGTTAGCATTAGCATTCAAACTTTAACATTGCTGTATTTGCATGAATACAAGAAGGTTTAAGTTTTAATGCCATCTGATCAAATATGCCCATGAAGGGTAATGCTTTAATGCCATCTGATCTCTTATTTCCATCATAGAGGACATGTTCAGCATGAAAATGACCAGATATTAGCACTAGCATTAAATCGCTAGCATTTGCAAGTTAGCATTAGCATTCAAACTTAAACATTGCAGTACTTGCATGTATACAAGAAGGCTTTAAGCCATCTTTAATACGCCATTTGATCTCTTATTTTCCATCATAGTGGACACATACAGTATGAAAATGACAAGATATTAGCAATAGCATTAGATCGCTAGCATTAGCAAGTTAGCATAAGCATTCAAACTTTAAACATTGCAGTACATTGCATGTATACAAGAAGGCTTAATGTTTAATGCCATTTGATCTCTTTTTCCATCATAGAGGACATGTGACAGTATGAAAATGACCAGATATTAGCACTAGCATTAGATCGCTAGCATTAGCAAGTTAGAATTAGCATTCAAACTTTAACATTGCTGTAATTTGCATGTATACAAGAAGCGTTAGCTTTTAATGCCATCTTATCTAATATGCCCATGAAGGGTTATGCTAACTTTAATGTCATCTGATTTCTTATTTCCATCATAGAGGACACGTACAGTATGAAAATGACCAGATATTAGCACTAGCATTAGATCGCTAGCATTAGCAAGTTAGCTTTAGCATTCAAACTTTAACATTGCTGTATTTGCATGTATACAAGAAGGGTTAAGCTTTAATGCCATCTAATCTAATATGCCCATGAAGGGTTATGCTTTAATGCCATCTGATCTCTTATTTCCATCATTGAGGACATGTTCAGCATGAAAATGACCAGATATTAGCACTAGCATTAGATCGCTAGCATTAGCAAATTAGCATTAGCATTCTAACTTTAACATTGCTGTATTTGCATTTAAACAAGAAGGGTTAAGCTTTAATGCCATCTGATCCAATATGCCCATGAAGGGTAATGCTTTAATGTTATCTGATCTCTTATTTCCATCATAGAGGACATGTTCAGCATGAAAATGAACAGATATTAGCACTAGCATTAGATCGCTAGCATTAGCAAGTTAGCATTAGCATTCAAACTTTAACATTGCTGTATTTGCATGTATACAAGAAGGGTTATGCTTTAATGCCATCTGATCTCTTATTTCCATCATAGGACATGTTCAGCATGAAAATGGTTATAGCATTAAATAATTGCAAGTTAGCATGCATTCAAACTTAAACATTGCAGTACTTGCATGTATACAAGAAGGCATGTTTAATGCCATGATCTCTTATTTCCATCAATGGACATGTACATATGAAAATGACCAGATATTAGCACTAGCATTAGATCGCTAGCATTAGCAAGTTAGCATTAGCATTCAAACTTTAACATTGCTGTATTTGCATTTAAACAAGAAGGGTTAAGCTTTAATGCCATCTGATCCAATATGCCCATGAAGGGTTAATGCTTTAATGCCATCTGATCTCTTTTTTCCATCATAGAGGACATGTTCAGCATGAAAATGACCAGATATTAGCACTAGCATTAGATCGCTAGCATTAGCAAGTTAGCATTAGCATTCAAACTTAAACATTGCTGTACTTGCATGTATACAAGAGGGTTAGGCTTTAATGCCTTCTAATCTAATATGCCCATGAAGGGTTATGCTTTAATGTCATCTGATCTCTTATTTCCATCATAGAGGACACGTACAGTTTGAAAATGACCAGATATTAGCACTAGCATTAAACCGCTAGCATTAGCAAGTTAGCATTAGCATTCAAACTTTAACATTGCTGTATTTGCATGTATACAAGAAGGGTTAAGCTTTAATGCCTTCTAATCTAATATGCCCATGAAGGGTTATGCTTTAATGCCATTTGATCCTTATTTCCATCATTGAGGACATGAACAGTATGAAAATGACCAGATATTAGCACTAGCATTAGATCGCTAGCATTAGCAATTTAGCATTAGCATTCAAACTTTAACATTGCTGTTTTTTGCATGAATACAAGAAGGGTTAAGCTTTAATGCCATCTGATCAAATATGCCCATGAAGGGTAATGCTTTAATGCGATCTGATCTCTTATTTCCATCATAGAGGACATGTTCAGCATGAAAATGACCAGATATTAGCACTAGCATTAAATCGCTAGCATTAGCAAGTTTAGCATTCAAACTTTAACATTGCTGTAAACATTGCAGGGTTAAGCTTTAATGCCATCTGATCCAATATGCCCATGAAGGGTTATGCTTTAATGCCATTTGATCTCTTATTTCCATCATCCAGGACATGTTCAGTAAGAAAATGACCAGATATTAGCACTAGCATTAGATCGCTAGCATTAGCAAGTTAGCTTTAGCATTCAAACTTTAACATTGCTGTATTTTTGCATGAATACAAGAAGGGTTAAGCTTTAATGCCATCTAATCAAATATGCCCAGGAAGGGTATTGCTTTAATGCCATTTGATCTCTTATTTCCATCACAGAGGACATGAACAGTATGAAAATGACCAGATATAAACACTAGCATTAGATCGCTAGCATTAGCAAATTTAGCATTAGCATTCAAACTTTAACATTGCTGTATTTGCATGAATACAAGAAGGGTTTAGCTTTAATGCCATCTGATCCAATATGCCCCTGAAAGGTTATGCTTTAATGCCATCTGATCTCTAATTTCCATCATAGAGAACATGTAAAGCATGAAAATGACCAGATATTAGCACTAGCATTAGATCGCTGGCATTAGCAAGTTAGCATTAGCATTCAAACTTAAACATTGCAGTACTTGCATGTATACAAGAAGGCTTAAGCTTTCACGCCATCTGATCTCTTATTTCCATCATCGAGGACATGTACAGTATGAAAATGACCAGATATTAGCACTAGCATTAGATCTAGCATTAGCAAGTTATTAGCATTCAAACTTTAACATTGCTGTATTTGCATGAATACAAGCAGGGTTCTTTAATGCCATCTAATCAAATATGCCCAGGAAGGGTGTATTGCTTTAATGCATCTGATCTCTTATTTCCATCACAGAGGACATGTTCAGCATGAAAATGACCAGATATAAACACTAGCATTAGATCGCTAGCATTAGCAAGTTAGCATTAGCATTCAAACTTTAACATTGCTGTACTTGCATGTATACAAGAAGGGTTAAGCTTTAATGCCATCTAATCTAATATGCCCATGAAGGGTTATGCTTTAATGCCATCTGATCTCTTATTTCCATCATTGAGGACACGTACAGTATGAAAATGACCAGATATTAGCACTAGAATTAGATCGCTAGCATTAGCAAGTTAGAATTAGCATTCAAACTTAAACATTGCAGTACTTGCATGTATACAAGAAGGGTTAAGCTTTAATGCCATCTAATCTAATATGCCCTTGAAGGGTTATGCTTTAATGCCATCTGATTTCTTATTTCCATCATTGAGGACATGTACAGTATGAAAATGACCAGATATTAGCACTAGTATTAGATCGCTAGCATTAGCAAGATAGCATAAGCATTCAAACTTTAAAATTGCTGTATTTGCATGTATACAAGAAGGGTTAAGGTTTAATGCTATCTAATCTAATATGCCCATGAAGGGTTATGCTTTAATGAAATCTGATCTCTTATTTCCATCATAGATGACCGCGTACAGTATGAAAATGACCAGATATTAGCACTAGCATTAGATCGCTAGCATTAGCAAGTTAGCATTAGCATTCTAACTTTAACATTGCTGTATTTGCATGAATACAAGAAGGGTTAAGGTTTAATGCTATCTAATCTAATATGCCCATGAAGGGTTATGCTTTAATGCCATTTCATCTCTTATTTCCATCATAGAGGACAAGTACAGTATGAAAATGACCAGATATTAGCACTAGCATTAGATCGCTAGCATTAGCAAGTTAGCATTAGCATTCAAACTTTAACATTGCAGTACTTGCATGTATACAAGAAGGGGTAAGCTTTAATGCCATCTAAACTAATATGCCCATGAAGGGTTTTGCTTTAATGCCATCTGATCTCTTATTTCCATCATAGAGGACACGTGCAGCATGAAAATTACCAGATATTAGCACTAGCATTAGATTGTTAGCATTAGCAAGTTAGCATTAGCATTCAAACTTAAACATTGCAGGACTTGCAAGTATACAAGACGTGTTAAGCTTTAATGCCATCTAATCTAATATGCCCATGAAAGGTTATGCTTTAATGCCGTCTGATCTCTTATTTCCATCATAGAGGACATGTTCAGCATGAAAATGACCAGATATTAGCACTAGCAATTGATCGCTAGCATTAGCAAGTTAGCATTAGCATTCAAACTTTAACATTGCTGTATTTGCATGAATACAAGAAGGGTTAAGCTTTTATGCCATCTGATCAAATATGCCCATGAAGGGTAATGGTTTAATGCGATCTGATCTCTTATTTCCATCACAGAGGACATGTTCAGCATGAAAATTACCAGATATAAGCACTAGCATTAGATCGCTAGCATTAGCAAATTAGCATTAGCATTCAAACTTAAACATTGCAGTACTTGCATGTATACAAGAAGGCTTAAGCTTTCACGCCATCTGATCTCTTATTTCCATCATCGAGGACACGTACAGTATGAAAAAGACCAGATATTAGCACTAGATTTAGATTGCTAGCATTAGCAAGTTAGTATTAGCATTCAAACTTAAAAATTGCAGTACTTGCATGTATACAAGAAGGGTTAAGCTTTAATGCCATCTAATCTAATATGCCCTTGAAGGGTTATGCTTTAATGCCATCTGATCTCTTATTTCCATCATTGAGGACATGTACAGTATGAAAATGACCAGATATTAGCACTAGTATTAGATCGCTAGCATTAGCAAGAAAGCATAAGCATTCAAACTTTAAAATTGCTGTATTTGCATGAATACAAAAAGTGGTAAGCTTTAATGCCATCTAATCAAATATGCACATGAAGGGTTTTGCTTTAATGTCATCTGATCTCTTATTTCCATCATAGAGGACACGTACAGTATGAAAATGACCAGATATTAGCACTAGCATTAGATCGTTAGCATTAGCAAGTTAGCATTAGCATTCAAACTTAAACATTGCAGTAGTTGCATGTATACAAGAAGGGTTAAGCTTTAATGCCATCTAATCTAATATGCCCTTGAAGGGTTATGCTTTAATGTCATCTGATCTCTTATTTCCATCATAGAGGACACGTACAGTATGAAGATGAGCAGATATTAGCACTAGCGTTAGATCGCTAGCATTAGCAAGTTAGCATTAGCATTCTAACTTTAACATTGCTGTATTTGCATGTATACAAGAAGGGTTAAGGTTTAATGCTATCTAATCTAAATTGCCCATGAAGGGTTATGCTTTAATGAAATCTGATCTCTTATTTCCATCATAGATGACACGTACAGTATGAAAATGACCAGATATTAGCACTAGCGTTAGATCGCTAGCATTAGCAAGTTAGCATTAGCATTCAAACTTAAACATTGCAGTACTTGCATGTATACAAGAAGGCTTTAGCTTTAACGGCATTTGATCTTTTATTTCCATCATAGAGGTTACGTACAGTATGAAAATGACCAGATATTAGCACTAGATTTAGATCGCTAGCATTAGCAAGTTAGCTTTAGGATTCAAACTTTAACATTGCTGTATTTGCATGAATACAAGTAGGGTTAAGCTTTAATGCCATCTAATCTAATATGCCCATTAAGGGTTATGCTTTAATGCCATCTGATCTCTTATTTCCATCATTGAGGACACGTACAGTATGAAAATGACCAGATATTAGCACTAGAATTAGATCGCTAGCATTAGCAAATTAGCATTATCATTCAAACTTATACATTGCAGTACTTGCATGTATACAAGAAGGGTTAAGCTTTAATGCCATCAAATCTAATATGCCCTTGAAGGGTTATGCTTTAATGCCATCTGATCTCTTATTTCCATCATTGAGGACATGAACAGTATGAAAATGACCAGATATTAGCACTAGCATTAGACCGCTAGCATTAGCAAGTTAGCATTAGCATTCAAACTTTAACTTTGCTGTATTTGCATGAATACAAGAAGGGTTAAGCTTTAATGCCATCTGATCAAATATGCCCATGAAGGGTAATGGTTTAATGCGATCTGATCTCTTATTTCCATCACAGAGGACATGTTCAGCATGAAAATGACCAGATATTAGCACTAGCATTAAATCGCTAGCATTTGCAAGTAAGCATTAGCATTCAAACTTAAACATTGCAGTACTTGCATGTATACAAGAAGGCTTAAGCTTTCACGCCATCTGATCTCTTATTTCCATCATAGTGGACACATACAGTATGAAAATGACAAGAAATTAGCAATAGCATTAGATCGCTAGCATTAGCAAGTTAGCATAAGCATTCAAACTTAAACATTGCAGTACTTGCATGTATACAAGAAGGCTTAATGTTTAATGCCATTTGATCTCTTTTTTCCATCATAGAGGACACGTACAGTATGAAAATGACCAGATATTAGCACTAGCATTAGATCGCTAGCATTAGCAAGTTAGAATTAGCATTCAAACTTTAACATTGCTGTAAATGCATGTATACTAGAAGCGTTAAGCTTTAATGCCATCTTATCTAATATGCCCATGAAGGGTTATGCCTTAATGTCATCTGATTTCTGATTTCCATTATAGAGGACACGTACAGTATGAAAATGATCAGATATTAGGACTAGCATTAGATCGATAGCATTAGCAAGTTAGCAAAAGCATTGAAACTTTAACATGGCTGTATTTGCATGTATACAAGAAGGGTTAAGCTTTAATGCCTTCTAATATAATATGCCCATGCAAGGTTATGCTTTAATGCCGTCTGATCTCTTATTTCCATCATAGAGGACATGTTCAGCATGAAAATGACCAGATATTAGCACTAGCATAAGATCGCTAGCATTAGCAAATTAGCATTAGCATTCTAACTTTAACATTGCTGTATTTGTATTTAAACAAGAAGGGTTAAGCTTTAATGCCATCTGATCCAATATGCCCATGAAGGGTAATGCTTTAATGTGATCTGATCTCTTATTTCCATCATAGAGGACATGTTCAGCATGAAAATGAACAGATATTAGCACTAGCATTAGATCGCTAGCATTAGCAAGTTAGCATTTGCATTCAAACTTTAACATTGCTGTATTTGCATGTATACAAGAAGGGTTAAGCTTTAATGCCATCTGATCCAATATGCCCATGAAAGGTTATGCTATAATGCCGTCTGATCTCTTATTTCCATCGTAGAGGACATGTTCAGCATGAAAATGACCAGATATTAGCACTAGCATAAGATCGCTAGCATTAGCAAGTTAGCATTAGCATTCTAACTTTAACATTGCTGTATTTGCATTTAAACAAGAAGGGTTAAGCTTTAATGCCATCTGATCCAATATGCCCATGAAGGGTAATGCTTTAATGCCATCTTATCTCTTCTTTCCATCATAGAGGACATGTTCAGCATGAAAATGATGAGATATTAGCACTAGCATTAGATCGCTAGCATTAGCAAGTTAGCATTAGCATTCAAACTTAAACATTGCAGTACTTGCATGTATACAAGAAGGCTTAAGCTTTAACGGCATTTGATCTCTTATTTCCATCATAGAGGACACGTACAGTTTGAAAATTACCAGATATTAGCACTAGCATTAAACCGCTAGCATTAGCAAGTTAGCATTAGCATTCAAACTTATACATTGCAGTACTTGCATGTATACAAGAAGGGTTAAGCTTTAATGCCTTCTAATCTAATATGCCCTTGAAGGGTTATGCTTTAATGCCATTTGATCCCTTATTTCCATCATTGAGGACATGAACAGTATGAAAATGACCAGATATTAGCACTAGCATTAGATCGCTAGCATTAGCAATTTAGCATTAGCATTCAAATTTTAACTTTGCTGTATTTGCATGAATACAAGAAGGGTTAAGCTTTAATGCCATCTGATCAAATATGCCCATGAAGGGTAATGGTTTAATGCGATCTGATCTCTTATTTCCATCACAGAGGACATGGTCAGCATGAAAATGACCAGATATTAGCACTAGCATTAAATCGCTAGCATAAGCAAGTT